>JAQGCN010000433.1:0-22088 GCA_034699725.1 Friesea truncata
TACATTATTGTTGTCTACATTATTGTGTCTACATTATTGTTGTCTACATTTTTGAGTCTACATTTTGGCCTGCTTCGAATTTTTATGAGATTTTTTTGTGGATTTGAAAGAAAGAGTTTTTAGTTGGGTAGAATCTCTGATTATGAACTGGGGAAAATAATAATTGGATTTTCTTCTTGTCAGTTTTTTATTTCCTTAGAAGAGAAAGCGGCAAGCGGACGATGCGGTGAAATGTGATTTTCTGCTCTAGTGTGTGTCCATTTGTCTAATTCCACCTGCTGAGGAAGAAGAAATTCCTTGGTTTTCTGATTAGATTATACTTTCTTCTTCCTTCGATTTTTCTAGAAAATTCAACCACACAATAACAATATAACAATGGATAAAGGGACTCTTTTAGGAAATCTTTCTAAGGAAATTTTCATCATTAAAATGTCGATTTCTAAAAATTATTTTTCTGTATTGATCATTATTCATGAACCGTTTTTATAATTTTGAACTTTCAAATTATTTCTTAAGATTTCTCAGAGAAAGCAAAATCTTAACTGCTGCTCTTTTTAAGTTAGTTTCCCCATTTTGTGAATTGGAAATGTTTATGATTATGTGAATCATTTTTACGAATTTGAATCTCTTCTGGGCAGCAAGCAGCAGCATGGGCCCACTTTGTTAGAGTAGAAAATAATGCAATAGCAGTATATACAACTATAATGGCACACATTTTCTTCAACAACTGAAAGCTAACAAATGGAAAAGATATGCTTACTTTGCTTTCATTTTATACTCTCATTTTGTTTGTTGAAGGAATAAAAAGTGAAAGTAGGAATCGGTTTGGCAGAGATTTTCATAACTAATTAGCCTTATTACTTTATTTTAAGAGGCATTCAAAAGTCACTTCAAAATAATTATATTGTGTGTAATTTTGTATAAAGTTTTACAAAAGTTTTTTTTTGTTTATAAATTTTGTTGAGTGAGGATTAAAATTTAAACTGGAAAACTTTAAAATTTAATTTAATAATAGGATCATAATCTTGTGTTTTATTGAAAAATTGTAAAGTTTCAAAACGAACGCTTTGTTTGATAAAAGTTTTACCTTTGTAATTTGTATATCTAACAAGACTATGTGAAATTTTTCATCAAGGTTTTATCATTATCAAAGATCAAACTCTTTTTCTCTTTTATTGTTTATTTTAATCCTCATTACTTTCACTCCTTGTAGTTTTTAAGTTATGGAGATGAAAAAATATTTGAAGTTTTCATTATTAAGGATAGGGTTGAACGAGAGGCTCGTACATCATCTCATCATCCCATTAAAAGTTCAAAATGGAAATTCAATACGAAAGGGAAAAAGTTACACACTTGGGATGGATGAGTGAAAGTTTTTCATTTCCGTCTTTTCCCTCTCATTAAGGTCTCGAGTCCATTTCCAGGTCATCCAATTCCAGTTTATTATATAGAAGGTTTCAGGAAAGTCCAGTAGTAGACCAACCAGTCGAGAACTCTAATGGTAATCTCTCTTAATTCCATCCACACGCAAGGAAGAGACCCTACTCATAAAGACCAAATGTTGATTTAATTTAAACCCTAAAAACACATTTTCATTTTCTACCTTTTCCAAGAAATAATTCAGGAAGACACTTATTATGTGTTGCAAATTATGTTATGATACTATCTACTATTACTGTATTGTTTCTTTTATTTAACTTTATAAGGTTTGAAAAAGAAAATGTGAAAATCCGACGCAAATCTTATGATCCCTTTTTGCACAGTTCAAGCATCTTACTATTTTAAACTTACGTGTGAGATTTTCATTCCAAACTTTTGACAAGATGATCTTTGCTAAGTAATGTTAAAGTAGGGCACCAGATTTTTAAAGGGAACAAGTTTGTAGTGTTAGGAAGGGTCAAAGTTTTTTTTCCAATCCAATGGGGTACAAAATATTTCTCACTGAGACAGGATTTAGCTTTCAATCCATAGGATGTAATATGTGTGCTCTTGTTAATTTTGATTTTTCACAGTTGCTATCGCTAATAGCGTGTAAAAATCAATACCGAAGACTCTTTAGAAGCAATTTTAGATTTTAATTTTTGGAGTTGTTTAATAAGGCAAGATTTGATTTATTATTAGGCAGACTCAAGTTTGCAAAGTTTTATGATTGGTAACAATTTTACAAGCTTGAGAACTTTAACAAATCATTTAAATACCAATTTATCAAAATAAAACAATTAAAAGAGTAAAGCAAACGATATGAAACTATTATGAAACTTTTTGATAATGTGTTTATGGAAATACTTTTTCACATAATAGAAAAAGTTTTAAGTATTACCTGGATCATTTTTGCTCAAAACTTTTGAAATGCTGCTTTACGTGTCGTTCTCGTTATGTTATTTAAGTTTTAGAATTTGGACAGACAGACACTACGTAATGGATACATTCCGTGTAAGGAGAAAAAGGTGATCTTGTTGAAAGTAATTGAAGTAGAGTAGTGTCTCAAAGTACATCAATGTTGATCTTCATGTTATTGGAAGAAAATGGAAAAGACCAATGGGAATTGATATGGATACAGTCACGTGTTGTTGATGGGAATTTGACAGGAGTGAGTTCATTTGATACGATAGTAAAAAGGACCTTCTGTTCCCTTATTAATATGAAACTGAGAATTCCATTAGAAAAAGGATCGGGATGTGTTATGCAGAATAGATGGATGGATAGGGGTTGAAAGAAAAAATATCTCGAACTTCCATTTCTAATTTTTGATGTTGTCATGAATAAAGAGCTTTGCATTTTCAATGGATCCAACTGGGGACTTTCCCTTCGCTTTCTCTCATGTACTTGGCATCTCATTAGCCAAACTTCCACTCTTCTTATTCTCAGAATTGGATCCATTTCAAAGCCTGCTGTGTGGATTTATAACCCCAAGTCAAATTCTAGGATTATAATCCATTTCAAAAAACTCTTTCACACTTTTAAAAAAAGTTTGGTCCTCTTTTGAATAGTTCCAATTCAAACATTTACCCTAAAATTCGAATAACTCATCATATGTAAAGTAAAACTGCTAACAAATATCCTCGTCAACGAAAGCGTGTTTAAGAAACCTTATTAGAATCAAGTGTGAAACTATAATTAATAACTGTGCAAATTTTGAATTAGATGCAAGAGCATTTTATAAATGTTAAGGAAATTCATTCAAAGAATTATTGTTATGCTTAAGCTTGGAATAGAATGGGACCTCATGCTTTTTTTTTGTTTTGTGAAAAATTAATAGGTTGAAGCTAATTTTCCTCTTGAGAAATATATATTATTGTGTCATTTATAAACGGGAGAATTTTTAAGATGATGGAACGTTTATTATTATTCATTTTATCTTTAAGAAAGCAAATGCTGTTGGGAAAGTTGCATTCCAGGGATTTAAAACGAAGAAAATATTTCCATTGAATTTTGTTATAAGAATGTATACTTCTTGTTCTGTCGCTTGTCATTCTTCTTGAATTCTTGAATATTTTGAGCCTCTGCCTGGATTCTGGCCTCAGCAGCCCCTCAAGACCAATTTCTGATCTCGTCCTCATATAGATAAAGTTCCTTCTCGTGGGAAAGCGAGCAGCCATACCAACACCATGCCAGTAGACAGGGTTACGAATGTCAAGAGATGAAATTCTTATGTTTGGAAATGGCGAAAATTCATTAACACTTAACGTAAATTGAAGATTTCATAAATGAGAAGAAGTTTAGCAAAACAAAAGTATAGTAAAATAACTTTTTTGTGATTTGATTTAAGTAATCTGAGATTAAATAAATTCTGAGAAATATTTCTAATACTGTTTGAAAAGCTATCCAATTTCCTTTAGGTAGGTATGAAAAACAGAGAAAGGCTCCCTTTGCTTTTCCACTTTGTCTCTGCCGGACTGGTATGCATAGAGATTGATTCATAAGGAGAAAGGAAGGAGGGGATCCTTAATGCAATGCAAACAGAATAGAAAGGGGAAATAAACAAAAAAGAAAAGGATCCCCTCGACGTCCATTCAAATTCAAAGGACCCAGGAAAATCTCCCATTCAAATAAAATATGGATCAAGGGAAATCTCTCTAGTCTCTAAAATCCTATCAATTACAACAAACAGAAAAGTAATCATGGGATTCCTTCTCTTAATGAAACTAGAATATACCCACAGTTATAATAATATATTTTACAAGAATCTAAAAACATACTTCAGGGTTCGTTGAACTATCTTAATTCAAACAAATACTCAAGTATAGAATTTCTCAAATATTTTCCTTTACTTGGTTTCAACATTATTACAATTTAATTTTAGAAGAATTCACTGAAATTATTTAATTCCCTTTTGCATTACAACATTGTCTGATATAAAGCGAATGGAAAAAATAAATCACACAATGATTTTGACTCAATTAATTTAAAGAAGAACTTGCTATTTTTTAATACATCATAATTAAGGCTGAGTTTTAAAACAAAGACTTCATTAATTTCTTTATTAATTTAAAAATAATTTTCTAAATGGATTTTCAAAATGTGTATGAAAAGTTTACGTATGATTTGCATTTGTGTGTGGTGAGGATGTGTGGTCTAATGTATGTTTTTAAATGTTTATTTAAATTGCCATTAAAAAACTGTAGCATTAAATTGAGCACGTGTAATTTATAAGAATGGAGGCATATACCTTGGCAAACTGAACCATAAATTACCTTCCGGGGTTTTGAGCAGATTGGAATTCCGTTTTTTTTTGTTGAGGGAAAGCGGGCGTAGACGGAAATTAAAAAGCACGAGTCTGTTTTTTATGATACAGTTCCCAGGATCCCTGATGAGAAAATAATTTCTGAATGGAAAAAAGAAAGGTCTTATAGTAATGTAGAAGAAAGGAGACTCTAATTAAAACACTAGTTTATAATGCCTTCTTTAATATTACATGTTTCTTTGGAAAAAGAGTCGAGTGGAAGTGGATGGAGAAATCAAGAGACTTTTCACAAAAGAAACCCTGAAACTCCAATCAGAAAAGAAAACGCCATTTCAAGAAATTTGGAGAAAGTCATGCACTTCACTTCTAAATTCCACTTTACTCTACTACTCATAATTTTAGCTAGTCTTGGTAAGAACAAAATTTTAATATTATTACTCAAAACTTAATTATACTAAACATGTGAAAGTAATCCCTTAATTTTAAGTCTTGTATTCATTTAACCTAATTTACTCAATTTAGCACATCGTATACAAACCTTAAAATCATCCAATTACTTTCCTTTCCTCTTCTAGTCTAGTAATTTTGTATATTATTTTAAAATTCTTCTCTTGAATTTTTATTTTGAATGTTACATAAAGTGAAAACAAAAAAAAAGGGAAGTTAAGGTTGGAAAAGTGAGTAAAGAATGACAAAATGAAGAATTTATTCTCTTTTTCCTGAATCAGAGGAATTTATGGAGTTAAGGTTAAAAATTGCGATAAGAATTCTTTCACCTTACTTTCACTCTCCACAGTTCTACCTCTTTCCTTTGCGTGAAAGAAAGTTTTAAATTTCCAAGGAAGGAAGTTAGAAAAGCACGTAGAAGGAGTTTTTTCTTTTTCTTATAAAAGGACAATAAATTTATCTGTAACCGCATTCTCTCCGATTAAGGAACTTCTGTGTAGGAACAAGAGTGGAATACGAGTTTGGTTAATTAGAAGAAGAAAAGGGGAAAGAAGATTAAAGTGCCATAGAAAGAAGAAGGTACTCCTTAGAGGAGGACATCAAGGGGGCCTTATTTATGAGAGACTTTCACTTTCACATCACACAAATACTATTTTATTAACATTTTACAATTCGACTTACAAAAAAACAAGTCTCAGACTTTAAATATTAAAAAAACATACTAACTAACAATAAAAATACCATATAAGAAATTATGTGAATACAATTTTAGCGTTACTTTACAAATAACTGTAATCATGAGCTTCTTAATTTAAAGATTGATTCAGTAAATTAAAATACAAGCCATGCAAATGAAGAGGAAATCTAAACACAAAACGCCAAAATTATTATGATTTGAGTGAATATTAAAATGAAATATTTTAAAGGAGAAATAAATCATTTTCACTGTTATAGCAAATCTGACTTTCCGAAATAAATCTTAGAATTTTTAGGTCTCTACCAATCGCGTGACAAGTAAATTTTTTTCTCCCAGCTTAGTTAAAATTCACAGGTGAAATTTCTTAAGGTATTCTGCTGAGTTTTAAACGATTAGAGCCTATAACAGCTCTGCTTTGGATCGTTTATACGATTATTTGTGTGCGTTTCGTGCACTTGCACATAGTCAACCCCGGAACAGCTTGCCTCGAATTAAATAACGGATAAAGCTCATTCGGGTTTTGAGTATAAAAATCGATACATCCATTTTTCAGAAGTCCTTTTAAAAATTCTGATGTTTTTGACCATAAAGCTGAAACCACATGTCTAAGTTGATGATGGTTGGTGGTGAGTGAAAAAATCCATTCGCCTTTTTTATTTTAACTTTCTCTGGTGGTTGAAAGAAAATTCATTGGTACACAATTTCATAATAAAAGGTCCATCGCCCACAACGGTACCCAATCTCTTAGGAAATGACTTCATTAAAATCATCAACTTCGGAGAAGTACTTCAACCAATGTGTCATATACTTTTTCTGTCCGATCCATAGCTTTTAAGATTGATATTTCATTTTAAAAAAAATATTCATTCACTTCTTTAGCATTTCACCACTATACGTTAATTACTCAATTATTATAAAAAAAAGAGAAATGAATGGATGGAAGGACAATATGTTCCTTTTTCTTCTTTCTGTAAATACATTTTCATTTTTTTTCTTTGAAAAAAAGTCGTAAAAAAGAAGAAAGCCAGAAGGAAGAAGACAAAAGACAAATACACACTTTTGTTCTGGAGAACAATAAAAAGGTGGGAAAGATAAGAGGAGAAAGTTGGATTGGTCGTAAAAATGTGACTTTGGAGTCTCCTTTTCTCCGCTGACTTTCATTTACAATTGAGATTGAGTGAGGGAGGTCGACAGAAAAGGTCCCCCCTTGTCTAAGTCTTTCACCTTTACACCATATCACCCCATCCCTACTAAACCACCACCACCAACCACCACCACACAGAGAAAGTTTGCAAATGAAAACCATTTCTCTTTATAACTTTCTTTCCTTCAATTTAATTCCCCCGTAAGAGAAATTACAAGTTGAAATTCAATAATATGGATTCTATTTCCAATAATAGAAATTAAGTTAGAAATCCATTTCTACATCCTACACACAATATTTGTGAAAGAAAGGATAAGGAATAGTTTGTTGATCGTTGATGTAACTTTTGTTTGTATTTCAGTTGGTAAAAGTTTATTGAGTATTGAAGAGGGAGATGAGGAGGAAGAGGAGATCCGTGATTTGTTTGGTGTTGATGTTGTTGGTCCAGAATCCTACGTGGCCCTTGGTAGTGGTCCTTTGACTCTTGGTTACAGATCAGAAAGAATCGGATTTGTAAACCGAACGACGGATTTTATTTTTTCCATTCAATTGACTTTTTTAGAAGAAGAAGACGGAACAGAGAGTTTTGTCGGAACAAAAGAAGCTTTTCCAACTACTCAATGGAATCACGTAAGAAACTCAACTTTAGATTTCATATTATTTAGTCCACTCAAGTAAATATGAGTATAAGTATAACATAAGTATACCCGCCTTTCACCACCATACAGCACAACTTTCTTTCAAGAGTAATTGAGTAGGGAAAAAGAAAGGAAATGAGACTTACTACCAGAGGGGATGGATGGGATAATAAACTTTACGTTCTTATGCATCAATAATGGAGATGGGGATCCAATAATAGGGAACGAAACGACCACCCTTTTGCTTTAAATTAAACGATACGAACAGGGTTGGTTAGTCATCCACGATATTAAAATTACAAAAGTGTAATTTATAATTACATTAATCGAATACAAATTTTTAAAGAGAAAGTTTACCCTCAATAAACTTAATGAAATTTTTTTAAAAAAAAAGACTCTAAAAATTTAACCAAGAACATTGGAATAACAACTGAAAGACATTGTAAGAAAACAATGACATGATGTCTAGAATTGTGATTGGTTAAAAGGAAGGACAAGGAGAGGACAAGGTTGCCCACTGCCACTCAGAGCATCAATCCATTCGTCCACAAAGCTGACAGAAGACAGATGAGAAGAGAAACAAAGTCCTTTAGGATTTTTATTTGATTTTTTCTTTTTCTTTTTTCCTATCTTTCTTTCTCTCACCACTTTCCTCTTGCTTTCTCTTTCTGAGTTCCCACGTGTTGTGTGTATATGTAACATCTTTTAGTCTCCTCCGCAGGATTTCATTTCATTCTCTTCCACAACCTTCAGGCTAACACTTTCTTTTCTGTATAGTCTCAAAAAATAAAAATGGAATATTCTATTTTATGAACGAAACCAACATCAATTTCTAATTTTTCACACCCTAGAGATTCTAATTTTAAACTTTTCTCTTCTCTTTCCTTCAAAGGAGGGAGAAAGTAAAAGGAAGAAAAGAGGGGAGATTTCTGAGTTCCCCTCACAGTTTCATTCTTAATGGGAACTATTGCACTACTAATACTACATCGTCCTAAACTGGGCTCTCAAAATATAACTATCGACGATAGGATCCTAACCATATTCATAAAATACATTTTCAATACCAAAGTTTCCAACATTGGAAATCATCCTCCCTACGTAACATTAAATTAGAAAAGCTCCTTTCTCTTTCCTTCCGTTCCAGGTGGAAAACAACTCCATGAGGCAATACTTTCCTAAATTACACACGAAGTTTACGAGAGAAAATGCAATGGGGAGATTAGGCAACAAGGACACAAGCCCCATTTACTGTTCAACCCCACACCTAATTTACACACCACTCGTTACTACTGTCCAATCTTTTAATCTTTTCCTTCATAAATGGCCAAAATATACACTACGATTAACTTAAATTGAGCATCGTTTAGAATTTGTACGCTCAAAAATTCACAAATCGATTTAACTCCTATATCTTAAAATTCGCAATGATGTAATTACGCTAAAAGAGTTTCGTTGTTTTTCAGGTGACATTTGATTGTGGATTAATTGTACGTGGTGGAATATACCATATTCGACTGATTGAAATTAGTGGTGCTGCAGAGTCTTCTGGTGGTGGAGATGAATCCATTTATTTCTACATTCAGAGTTACAATGGAAATCCATTGGAATCTCATAACACAATCAAACTCAGTGTAGAGTATCCACCTATTGATTTTGAAGTCCCTTCTCTACTCGAAGCATACACACCGAACGTTCTAATCACAATTGGACTCACGAAAAGCCTTTGTCCACCACTTCGACCTTTACCCCCTACAGAGCTACTCTTAACTAGGAGTCATGGAGATGGAGATCAAGAGGAAGTGATTAAAGCTCATCACATTGGTGGATCACTTTTACTTAATGATCCACTCAAAACACTTCAGGTTACATAATACATTCCTTAAAATCTTGTGAAATTTCTTCTAGGATTCGTATAACTTTTATCCCTCATATTATCATCCTATTTCTAATTTAAAGAGAAAGTTTCTAGTATAAAACCTTTTGGTTTTTCCCTGTCAAATTATATACTTTCACCTTCGAAACTTTTTGTTTCATCTATACTTTTCACACGTGCCGTTTCTCTGAAATCTTCAAAATAAAGTTCAATTTAAAAGATTTGATAAGATTAGATAGATAGAAAAATAGCAAAGAAAATACACCAAAAGCCTCGAATTTATTTTCAGTTTTTCTTCTTCTTTTTTACAGAAAGAAGGAAGGATTTCATTGACAGTGGAGTGTCAAATGTGGGGTCGAAATTCAACTTATCGAGTAGAAATCCGTGAAAAACTGCGACAGAGGAAACTAATTACAAAAAGTGGGACAATCAAGTAAGAAATAAATCACTTAAACCACCTTTTAAGTTCCTTTGCTTAATAGAAGTTCTTACAACCAACCAACTCCAAGGCAACTTTCTTCTTCCGGTTTTCGAAACATTCACCTGCTACCCTTGTGGTATTCTGTATAGTGTTTGCTTATGTCAACTTTATAAGCTTCCTTTGAAGAGAAAACAGGAAATTAGAATTTAGAACCTAAAGTTACTTAAATAGCTTTATTTAAAATTCCAACCATGAAAATTGAAAATTAACTCCTTAAGTTCCTTTCCAACCAATTTCTTAAATTAAACCATTTCCTAATTTTTAACGTTTACATCCTTCTTCTACAATCTCTTTGAACATCTTTCATGATTGAGATAAACTAAAACCTTATTTAATATAATTATTGGCTAATTTTCTAAATTCTTAGAGTGGAATGGAGTTGGAAATTCGGGATGAGTTTATCAAAAACTTCCATTGTCCCGTGTAGAAGAAATATTCGAGTCACAATATCTTATCCAGAATGTGTATTACGTGGAAAGGATAAAATTCGAGTTTATGGCTATGAAAGTCTTCCTGTTCCTGCACTTCTTGCACCTCGTCGTCAAAGTTATATTACTGAAAGACAAATTCAAGCTAATGGGACTGATGGGAAAACATTACTTTTTTCATGTGCTCTCTTCCCACAAAGGTAGCTTTAAGAAAAATTAAATGGAAAATTTAATCAAAAATACATTAAAAAACAAAATTACCGTAAAAAAAGTTTAATTTTTTTATTACTTTTTGTATCTTGTAAAAAGTTTGACTAGTAAAGTTAATCTTGGTAAAAGATATTATCTTTTCTAAATAAAAATCTTAGAAGGTCAAAACAGAGATATCAAAAGTTTTCTAGCTCAGAAAGTTTTTCTGATACATAATGCCAATTACGATAAAAGTTAACTTTGGATGATTGACTGGTAGGTAGCTAAACAAACAACCTACGAACTGAACTAATCAATAAAATCTGTATTATTTCTGTAGTGTTAAACTTGTTCTAATAAATTTGTTAAAGATTAGCAAAAGTTAAAAAATACAGAAACAACTTTCTTACTATTCGTTTCTTAATATTTGATTCCTAAAATTACTTGTTATGAATTAAATATATTAAAAAATTATTTTATTTTCCTTAGGTTTTCAAAATATTGTTTCCAGTATGTGAACACTGGAGTGGATGAGAGTGTTTCGATAGTCATGGAAACTTGTATTCCTACACTTTCACCAGAGAAATTTACAGGTAGCCACAGGAGCTTTTAGTCTAATTAACTTCCTACTCTCAACAGAAATGAAATATGCAGATCTACAACATTTATTCTCTCTCAACGTGTTGCTTTACTTCACTTAATTTCTTTTGAGAATTAACGTAAAAAAATATAAAATTAGTGGCTTATGAATTCTGGAATTCAGGAGAGATTCATTGAAAGATGAAAGTTGAAGTTGGAGTGAAAAAGAGCATAAGGAGAAAGTGCTTTTATCTCCAAGCTTAAGGTTATAAAAGTAGTGAAAGAGAAATTTTTCCTTTGAAAAGTGAAAACCACCACATCAAGGTTTTTTAATCTGACAGCCTTCTCACTAATATTTTACGAAACAATAGTTTTGCAATCCATGAAAATGTTTTACATGTCAGCCATTTTGACATGCTTCCGGAAGGTGACAACGTGTAAAGTCCTTAACTAAAGTTTTACATTGCCAAAGTTTATTTGTTAAAAATAATCTCATGGCTTACACTTTATTTGCTAAGCTTCAAATAATTTCATGAATTCAACCCGATAAGAGAAAGCATAAACTTTGATTTGTTGACAGGTTCTAAAAAACCTGGATAGTTTTTAAACGGAGTTTTACCCATTTACAAAGCAAAAGACAGTTGAAAACTTTTCTTAAAAATATTGTCAAATATTTCCTTTTCACACTTTGATAAACATTTCATTATTTTATAAATCAATATTTATTATTGATATTTCAGAGCTATACTTTGCTTATGTATGAAATATGTAAAGGGTGAATTATACCATAACGTAAATTGTGCTTGTTTAAACAGAACTGTTGGGAAAAAGTTGAATTTGAAAGGGGAAAGATTAGAGAAAGTGGTTTTGGGGCATGATCCAAGTCTTTCTACCCTAATTTGTCATTTGTATTAATTGACGTGTATACTTTCAGATGGAGGGTGGGGATCTTGGTCTTCTTGGAGTGATTGCTCAGTCTCTTGTGGAAAAGAAGGAAAGCAATTCCGTTACAGATTTTGTGATATGCCACAGCCCTCGTTTGGAGGAAACTTCTGTCAAGTAAGTGAGAACCTTCGTTTTTTAATCCTGGCTGTCACATATAATTCTCTTCTCAATTACTCATTTTACCCTCCTACATTTATTTATATTTTCAGAATTTTATACCCATCCTATTCATACATATTTCATATGATAAAAAATTCCATCTGATGATGAATGAAAGATCAAAGGATAATATTTTATTATTAAATTTTTAATTGAATTTTAATTTAAAATTCACAGGGTGAATCTATAGAAGAGAGGAGATGCGGTGAAGTTGGTGTCGAAGGGGATGAAGAGACTGCAACTATGCCAAATTGTCCTCCGCTACCACCTCCCAGGACGACAACTACAACACTTTCTCCAGATGAAAGTCCGGAAGTTGAATATCCAGCGAAAAATGTTCCTGGTTGGAATCCTTGGATAAAAGACACACGAGGAGGCCACTTTGAAGATAAGAACAAAGGAATTCCAACGAGCGGTTGTGAATGTGGCTGTATTTTACCAGATTTAGTACCAGGTTTCAATTACACACTTGTTATATCACTTTCATCAAATCATTCTGCTTGTGAAGATGAAGATGAAGAAGAGCATCACAATCTCAGATGGATTCTAAATGTAAGTTAATACCACGTTAGAACTAAACGAGCACACGCATTGTGTCAAAATCGTATTTTTAAAAAATGTCTCCATATTCAAAAATTTTTCTAAGCATCACAATTTTTACTCTGTAGTATAATACATGTTATGATCAAGGTTTCTTGACAACGAGCAAATAACACGCCTAAAGCGAGTCTCTCTAGCTGTCATCTTGCTAATAATTGACTCTTAGATTTTTTAGATTTGCTTTGGAATTTCCAGTTTTAAAAAAATGCTGCGTAACGGAATGGAATATATTTTTCATCAATCACTGATACGACATAATTGATGGAGGAATTTAATTATTTTATTTTATAATTTTTTTATTTTGGGCCGATTTGGCTGGGTGTGCAATGCCAAATCGGCCCTGTACAGGCAGAGGACTAGCGCAGCGGACGGACGCCCGCTCGTATCAACGCAAAACTTCTGTCTGTGACAGATTTCCAAAAATTTCCCTGCAGAATACTCGAGGGGTGCAGGTTAATTGTTGCATCTAAACCTTTATCTTCAGTAGGCAAAGTTGAAAACTTAAAACCTGGCTATTCGTACTAAATTAGAATATCTCCAGTCTTAAGCATGATTACAGTTTGGAATATGCATAGCTTTTGAAATTACTAATTTACTACGTAAGAAAATCAAAAAATAAACTAAAATTATGGTATAATAACTATTTAAATTGCTAAATAATTGATTTTGTCAATGGCCAATTTTTCCAAAAACTTGGATGAAGGAGACAGGAGAGAGTCCTAAAGAAAAGCACTTATAAAAGTCACACCATCTTACCGTTATTTACTTTTTTTCTAAGTTTCTTCCAAAAATCCAAATTCGCAATTCCAATCAAAAGCATTTGTTGAAATTTAAAAAAAAAATATATTTACGAATTTTTAAAAAAGTTCATTTAATTTTGTTTCAATTAATTCTTGATGAAATTAAAATTTAATCCAAAACAAATTTTATTGTTATAAAAATTGTAAGGATTATTCGAAAGAATTTAACTAAAAACCACTCAATCTCGATCCTTCGCCTCATTTTTTAATGAAATTGTATTGAGATTTTATAACAATAGAACCTTGTGTTGTGTTTATGATCATAATTTATTATCATGATGAATACAAAATAAGATCGTCAAATATTTGCTAAGAACGCAATTAAGCTATATATTTTTCTTAAAATTAAAAAAAGAGAAATTAATTGCGACATCTTTTTGAAGATTTTTATCCATAATTGGGAAATAATTCATATTTACTTTAGCATAGACGTCAGAAACAAGATTTATAATTGATTAATCAATCACATTCTCAATCATTGGATTATTATAGTGAGCTTATATAGCTTTTCCTGACAAGATGCTGTTTTATTTCGAAAATATTCATTTCACTGTTACTGTTACGATCATAAATTTTATTCATTCCTACAAAGTTGAAAATACTATAACCTTTAATACATCTTGAATGAAAATGGTGTGTAATTTAAGTGAGGTGTTATCCATGCATGAACCCAGAATTAGTACATTTGAACGATTTCGTCCGTCCCATTTGTTGTGTTTGGAGAGTAGAATTTAATTAAGATTTTAGTGAAGAATTCACCCATGCATGATATGGAAATGGTTACTCAGTTCATTAGGATTTATTCTAACTATTTTTTAGACAAGGGAAGGAGGAGATACTATACGTTTTCAAATCCTGGCAGCAGCAGCTCGATGTGTAGTTCTCACCTTTAGAGATGGAAATACATCAGATTCCAATTTACTTCAATTACTTCATGCTCCAATTTTAGGAAGAACCAATCAAATCACTACGATTGAAACTACAGGAACCTCACTTTCAATAGGAGCCTATGATGAACCAAATGAAAATTGTACATTTCCTTCAATGTATTTCTTTGGATTTTATGAAGTATTACCACCTCCACCCCCAGGTAGATAAATATTAAAAAGTAAAAAGAGAAAGCAACAGGTTCATCCTTTTGTCTTGTCCTCTTTTGTTCTTTTAAGGAGGAGAAGATCAATTTCTAACCTGGAAAGAATTCTGGACCTTTCTTTTACTAAAGCTGAGTTTGCTACTTTTTATTGTAATTGCATCCGTCTCGCTTTTGTCAGGATTAACTGGTACGTGATACATATGGATCTTTTATACTTTCTAATAAGTACATGATATCCATGATCCATCCCCATTGAAAAAAAAACCAACCAGAAGTTATACTGTTCATCCCTTGTTTTTTAGAAAGGGAAACCTAATAATTTATCTAATAAAATTATGTTGTTCAATTGTTGTAGCTTGCTGTGCAAAGAAAGTGTCTGAATACAAGGAGTTGAAGTGGTCACGAAGTGATGATGAGGAAGAGGGTGCTGGGATGGATTACTGTAATACTTCAAGGACTACTTCAGTGACCCTTATGTCCTTTGACTACAATTACCTGCGGAGACTACGACTCAAACACTTTCTTCTTCATCCTAAAAAAATTATTTCAACACACGTTAAATCCCTTCCAAATACTCCAAATACAAGGAGAAAACGACCAATAGTTGATAGTGAGGGGAACTATAAAGGAAAAGGTTCTACATCAGACGAAGCAGGACTCCTTAAATCAATAAGTTTATCTGATACTAATTTATCAAGGTATGACAATATTTTCGAAAATTTATGAAAAACACAATTTAAGATACTAAATCTGTTCCATGAATTTTCTAGGCAACGGAACAATCTTAAGTCTACATCCCATCCACCATCAAAGCCCCGTGAGAAAACCATCATCCCAAGAGTACCTACTCCATCCACATCAGATATCACACCAAGAATCAAAAGACGAATCGAAGATAATACTTCCTACACAGGAAGTGAAATGAATTCCCTAAACGATCTTGAGATGGACTACTATGACTACGATATTCAAAATGCTGGCAATATCCCTGGTTCATACCTCTTAGAGCCTTCATTCGTATTTTGGTCTGATCCTTATGATCAAATTTCAAATTCAGAAGATCAAGGCATAGAACTCATGAATACAAGCACAAGTATTGGTGGTACAAATTCCTCAGGTCTTTTCACTCCAGAGCCACCACCACCCAATGCTAACGGAGCTGCTGTAAAGGAAACTTCCTTTGATACGTTGGATGGATATCATATTAAGTTTGCAGATGATGAAGATGACGATGAACCAACTATATCAGATTCAGTGGCTGAAATTGAAAGTTTTCTTAAATCTTGATAAGTTGAATTATACGTATTACGACGATATACTGCATGAAATATACCCGTAATGTGTGCTTGAGGTAACCGATGAGACTACAGAAATTAATTATAAAGTAATAAACCGAAAATAATAGTAACAAATTTTCAATATGATCAAAACTTTATCTCAATACGTAATAATTAATAATAATTAAATAATGGACGATTAGAATATTTTGTAAGCAACACTACACAAATACATAGGAAATGCGCTTTTTGAGCTTTTCGGGTGTAGAAATGATTGGACGTAAGGTAAAAAAAGGTAATACAAAATCTTTTGTTGGTTCCTGATTGACATTGTTGTTAGTTTCTGTATCACATTAATATTGGAATTATAATAATGAATGTTAAAAAACGAATTAAAATATATGAATTATAATTCCGAATCACAAAACGTTACCAAAAATTAAAAGCTCAACTGAACATTATACCATACCAAACCAACGTTCATGAGAATTAAGGTCCTGAGTTCTTTGGAAATTGAATTGACATAAATTATTGAGCTTTTGGATCAACAAAAGGGAGGTTATTTGGTACATATTCTATAAACGAGGCAGGAAACTGGCCTTTATGCCCGTGTAATTCTCCATATAGCCAATCTTCATTTACCTGCCCTATCACAGTTACAATATCTCCACCCTAAAAACATTAGAAAATATTTAATAACTAATCTGATTAGATATAAGAAATATATATACTAACCCGAATATTCAAATCGTATGGCTCAGAAGCGTCGAAATCATGAAGTGCTTGTACATAATGTGTAGGATAAGTTGTGGATTGAGTGTAAATGTCATTCATGCTAAGGGCTGATTGAATTTCATTGGAAGAATTTGATTCGGGGTAATTACCACCAGTACCACTTCCACCATCAGACAAGGGGACAACAATATTAATAAAATTGGACGGAAACATTCCTTCAGACGAGCCACATGTCCCATACAGCCAACTGTCATCGATTAGCCTTATCAAGTAAATTACGTCACCCACCTGTAATTAAAATAAGAATTGAAAAATTAGTATCACATTAAATTCAAGGCAGCAAAATCTATTTACTGTTCTCAGCTAAAAATAGAAAAATAAATTTTTTAACTCGAAGTTGGGCTAAAAAATCTATTTCCTTTTATTGTTAGGCAATTTAATTTATTGTCAAAGAAGCTTGCACTAAATTAAATCTGCACTGCTAAATACATAATTAAGATGATTAGTTATGAAGTTTATAATAGCTATACTAAAATATACTGTGAAAACTGACTTTTGTCAATTTTAAGTTAGGCTTTGTCAGCAACTAAAACCAAACCGCAACACTTAATGTAGCTAGAAGAAAAATGAATTTTACTTACACAGAATTGCAAATCTCCAGTTTCAGTTGACATGTAATCATACAACGCAATTCCGTAAGCCCGATCAGCAGCATCAGAGTCATATTTCTGACCAACAGCAAATGGATCAATGTCTTGGGGTGGCGGCGGAGGAGGCTCAGCTGGTTCAGGGACATCCGCAGACACATCAAAGTCATCGAAATCATCATCCGATTCTGGGGGTTCATCATACCGTGGTTGTTGTTGTTGCATTGTCGGGGCCTGAACAAAAGCTGTCCTAAAAGCTGAGTCAAGTGCTCCAAAATTAGGATTAGTTTCCATTAATTTAGGTTGACCTAGTCCTGGTTTTTTTGGTGGTGGAATTGGTCTTATAACTGTGGGTGGTGGGTAATGTGTTTTTTTGGGTGGTTCATCCCATTCCAAAGGTATTGAAGCGATTTTATTTGTTGTTGTGCTTAAATTGTTATTATTTAAGGATGTTGTAGGTTGAACTTTAGTTTTTATGATTGTAGGCTGTTTAGCAGTGGAGATAGAAGTAGATGCTGGTTTAGCCTTTGTTAGAAGTGATTGCGGAGAAGGACGAGGTGGACTAAATGGATTTGCTACTGGCACACTACTTCCACCTCCTCCTGATTTTAGCTCAGATTTGACATAGAAAATTGATGCTCCAATGTGATACTTGAAATCATTAACCTGGAATGTATGTTAGTAAAAGTATAATTTAAAACTTAAGGTACAGAATTCAGTAATTTATGAATTAACCTTTGAACTGGTTGCTCCTGGAAAACTTTCAAGGAAGGCAGGGGCAGTTAACGGTGGGGAGTTGGACGGGGATGATAAATCAATAAGATCAGATCTATTTGTGATATTGTTACAACTACTAACTGACTGGTTCCTTTGAATGCTCGGAGTGGACTTGCTTCTCCAGCTGTCAAATCCAGTCTACAAATCATAAAATTCAAGTTAGCTCATTTCATTACCAATAATTGTAGTTGGAGTTAATGTTTCTTACAGAAGCTGATCGAGGAATGGAGGTAGACGATGGTGGTGGTGGACGAGGAGGAGCCTTTTTCTTAATACTTGTACCAGATGAATGACTAATTTTTGGTTTAGTTTTAGTAAACATGATTAAACTAAAATAAACTTTAAACTTAATATTTTTTTTTGAGGAACTTTATTTAACAAACCAATTGAGAAAATATTTATTGAGCTACGAAAACTGAAAAGGATTATTCAATAAACTTTAAATTGAAATGCATTAATGTAAAATAAGGAATTGAACAAGCACTATGAAATTAACTGTAGAATAATTAATAATAAGGAAACCGGCTTGATTTCTTGTAATCTTGTGTTTGTATAATTTAGCTCGTTACGGTGGATCAAGTAGTTGGAATATTCTGAAATACAAATAAAAACACAAACTTCAGTTAAAATACATAAATCAATCTTAGCTTCCGGTGACGATACTATGAATGGAGGAGTATTTTAATACTAATCGTAATTAAACTTAACCTTACTTAAGTTACTTAAACAAAGCAAATAACTTCTTATCATTCTTCCGAAGGAGCTTCAAAGCTTGTAAGTAGCAAGACCCATGTAAATGCTTAGCTCTCGATGTAAGATAGTATGATCCCTGCATCTGCATTTGGAGCAATTCATTCAATTCGTCCATTATGTTTAGAATCCGCTTCCGGCGACGGATGCATTTGCGAAGTGCTGATGATGGACGAGTAGGCGGTCTTACTGTCATGATGGTGGATTGAAAGTAATCTAATTTAACTCAATTTGCAAAAAGAAAGGCAAAAGGAAAAGAAAGAAACAAGACAGCAACAGCAAAAAAAGTCAGTCCAGTACAGTGAACTTTGAACCTCAATTTTTACGGGGAAGCAAGAATTTAAGTTTTCCACTAATTTTTAATTTGACATTTTAACAGACAGGGGTCACCTTAGTTTAGTTTTCGTATGATGTGGTTAGGTATGGTTAAATCGGAAAAAGTAGAACAATTTCTTACCAAACTTTCTCTGAAGAGAAAAGAATAAGAAAGAAACCTCACCTAAAATTAATTAAGTTAAACTAATTCCCAATTAACTCTCAACGTTAATTATTTCCTTAACATTACATTAAAAATGTATGTATTCATTATGCATATTAACATATTAACTCTAAAAAATTCTAAACTAACCAAACAGAGTTACATAAATTACGTATAAATTTCTACAATATCTATAAGACACTAACTTAACTTAATCATGGTTATTCAGTTTTCCAATACATTAATTCAATATATTTAAACAGTATAATTTTACGTTTACAACGAAGATTTATGAAATAATGATTTAGATATGAGTCAAGGAAATTGGGATTATCCAGTTAGTTAGTTAAATTAATAGTAATACTTCCTAATAAATAGAAAAAATTGAGGGAGGATGACGAAGAAGATTTAAGAGGAGTAAAAAAATGGATATTAATCATTCATCATCATAAAGAAGAATATTTATCTATTCAACTGAACAGATTATGAAAAATATAGAAAGTATATTTAAAATATATTACCTTGAGAGACTATATTCCAACGTGTATACGTTCAGTATTATAAATCAAGTATTTTACTAATAAATACTACTGTTTAACTTCCACAATTAATTTATAAATAAAATTTTACGTATTTAGGAATGAAGAGATAGATCGTGATTGATGACGAGGAAGGACTACTATTCTATTACTAACCTAACATTATACATTACCATACCACAAAACCTCCTTCTATTCCATTCGTTGGAATAATAATTTGAAACTGTGCTGTGTATGTGTTGTGTGGTTGGTTAATAAAAACTTATACACCTTAATCTTCCCCTTCTGCTCCCAATAATTTTGGGCATAACAGACACAGACAGCTTTTAACAGTAACAACACTAAAGTAACATCAATGATAGGAATATAACCAATGTGTAAACTTATTGATACAACAATATTTTTAAAAATAAATAGTGATAATGACCGTTTATCGTAGAAGCTTTAATATTTATCATGATCGTATAAAATAACTTGATATATATCTCTTCTTTAATAAGAATACAATAAAATTAAAGGATAACTTCTTATATAAGCTTATAAAACTTATTTAAGAAATATTTTTAAATTCAGCAGTTTCTCCCAATTAATTTTTGTCATTACGTTGCATAAAGTTAAAAAATGAATATACTGCTTGCTTAATTGTTTTAAATTGTTAATATGTACGGAGTAATATAAATAAATTTGATTAGAATATAAATATAAATTGATTTTAAAATAAGCTAAGAATAAAATACTTATTTAGAACACATCAAAATGAGTAAAGGGATGACGATGACGAAGTTTAAAAACCAAATTGAGGCCTTTGATACAAATAAATTATTAAAATCCCAGACCCTTGAGGCCTTGACGCAAACATTTACTGTAGCACCTTTCAATTTCAAAAGAATAATCGGAGTTTTGCTTCGAAAAGTTTTTTTTGTAGACTTGAACTAATAATTATTGGTTTTATAAAATATAAATTGAAAAAATTCAAATTAGAGATGTTTAGAATGAATTTTTTAGATGAATAACAACGCAATGAATTAATGATATTTTCAGGGTAAAATCAAAAGAAACATCGCAATCGAACACTTAAATGTAAAAATTGTGTTTAAGCAAATTCTTGAAACCATATTTTAATTTAATTAATTAAAAACATGTTTCATCTGTATAAGAGGGACACCACGCTTAGTTTTGGAGCGCCATCTAGCAAGAGTTTTCTAACACAAAAACAGACGTTTTTTTGTGAAACTTTATTGTTTAAAAATTCGATTTTCTGCTCTTTCTTTGCTCTTGTTTAAATTTAATTGTCAATTCAGTTCAATTAATTTTCACCACAAACAATTTATTTAACAATGGAAGCTAAGAAAGCTGCTCCGAACAAAAGAAAACCACGTACAAAAGCAGAAAAGCAAAGGGAGGTGTTGAGCCGGTAAGACCATGACCAATAATAATTCATTTTCATTAATATGCTTTCTTTTCTTTTTCATTCAAATAATTTATATTTTGTAATTGATTTATAGGTACTATGATAAAGTAGTAAGAGAAACAGCTGCGGAATTATGGTTCGATCATACACCCACTTTGAAACTACTTGAAATGAACAAGTTTACAACTGATGTTATCTTACCAAGACTTCGTGCTCAAACCGAAAACTTTCGAAGAATGAATTCACAATTAAGTCTTACTGTTTCACATACAGTACCTACAAGTACCGCTCCAATCAAATCTGAAAGTTCTGATGAAGATGAAGAAGAACAGAAAATGGAAGTTCCATCCCCATCTACAAGTACCGCTTCAAATAAAACTGAAACTTCTTCTGATGAAGATGAAGAAGAACAGAAAATGGACATTTACAGTTTTCCATTGAAGATGGCAATCCCAGGATTCAACGTTCCATGGCCAGCAGGACCATCACTTGTAAGCTCTTCTGATGAAGATGAAGAAGAACAAAAAACGGCACTCCCAGCTACTACGAGTACCGATTCAATTAAAACTGAAACTTCTTCTGATGAAGATGAAGAAGAACAGAAAATGGACATTTACAGTTTTCCATTGAAGATGGCAGTCCCAGGATTCAACGTTCCATGGCCAGCAGGACCATCACTTGTAAGCTCTTCTGATGAAGATGAAGAAGAACAGAAGA
>JAQGCN010000434.1:0-22005 GCA_034699725.1 Friesea truncata
CTTGAAGTTGAAGCGTTATTTTTCTTTTCACTTGGTCTACGACTACTGTTTGAGATCTATCGGATACAAAACAAAATGCTCCTGTATTTTTAAGCATAGCAAAATCCATAAAGTCTGATTTATCCATAAATGGTCCAAAAAAGCATTCTGGAATTGCATTTTCAGCTTTATAGTCCCTTAAATGATAAAGTTTCCTACTTGATAGGAAATAAAGAGATGAATCGCTTTCCTTGCCCCAAGAAAGGCTAAGTACAGGCTCAAACACTGGAAATTCGACTGAAGACTCCCATATTTTGTCTGGTGAAAATTCTGCTGAGTTACTTCCTTCATTAGTCTTACTAAAGAAATTAATAATAATTCATGTGAGATTAACAAATGACTAAAATGAACTAGTTAATACCTTGTAATATATAAATTCCCAAAATTTGTTCCAGCTGCTAAAACAGTTTTCCCTTCTATTTGAGGAGCAAATTCATGACAAAGAATATCAGTATAATGATCCCAAACTTCAGGATTTATTTGGCTAAAATTATTTCCTTCAAAAGTTTCCTCCTCTTCATCCATTTTGAACTACTCCTCAAATATATTGTTCCACGCTGACACCCACCCTTAATATAAAAATATAATCGTTTGTTATTGAATCGTTGAGTTGAGTGTTGAGTCTTTGTTTTGATCTCGTCGTGTTTTTAAGTTAAGTTGAAAAATTCAAAATCAAGAAAAAATTTCCCTCTACTTATATTCGATGATGAAAGTTGGGGTACGCTGAATTTTAAGGAAAACTCACCCCTTTAAATAAAATTGACATCCTAAACCACATCTCTGATGTTTTTTTAAGAAATCAAAACATTTTTTTGAGATTTGATCTCTCAACTAATATTAATTAACTTAATTCTCCATTTCTTGAAAATATTATATTATTTTTTACTTATTTTAATTTTAATTTATAAAATTCATATGACACTCGATTTGATTAATGTAATATATTAGTTAATATTAACTATCTATGTTCAGGCATTAGGAAATTATTATTAAAAATGTAACAATGCATCATTTTATAAAAAAAAGAGTAAATATTCAACTTGCATTTAAAGAGAAATGAAGTCCGATTAATTAAATATAAATAACTTAAATTTAAAAAGCATAGCGTTTTCCAAAATAGTTAACTTATTGAATTAAAATAAATATAAAATATATATCTATAATATAAATTTTACAATCCATGTCTATCTAATTTATGTAAACCTCTATATGTAAAGTAACCTCTATTCCTGTTTTATATAATAAATTAAATTACATCAAATGGTGGATGGAATTTATAATTTTCTAAGAAGTAAAAAATTGTAAAAAAAAACCTTTCATTTTTATATTTCCTCTTCTTGAGGACTGATTTTTATAAGAGTTTTCTTTGTGTTGTTAGGAAATTGACTGAGATTTTGAAGATAAAAAGATATTGTTTGAAATGATTTGCTCCACCAAAGAAACACCCAATTTTTAAGAGAGTGAGCAAAAACTATTTCTATTGGGTAGTTGGGTAATATAGGAGGAGCATACAAAAATAAAACATCCTCTTCGTACTTTAAGCCAAGACATCAAGATTCTTTACAGAGCAGCATCATTTATAAATTAGATAAGAGAGGATCACCACGCTCTGTTCTAAACTTATGAATATTAAGCCCTGAAAACAATTTTAGTTATATTTAACTGGAAAAAAATAAACTAAGAATAAATAGTAGTGAGTTCAAATTTTGTAAACTTTTTTTAGAATGAAGAGTGGTTTCAACAATCCACGCGATATACCAACAATAATACCCAGAGATCAAACAATTCCAAGGAATCATACAGAACAAAGTAAGTTTTTTTAAATTCTGTAAATTACTTTTTTTTACTTAAATCCCAGCTAACAATTTAACTATGTGTCAAAATTAACTTATTTATAAAAAGAATAAATTCAATTTTAGTTGCATGCCAGTTGAGTGACGACATTGAAGCTACAATTTCTTCATACGGTTTGTGCTTTCTTATCAATTTTTGTGTGTAGAAGCTTACAATTATTTTATACTGCTTTTGGCATGATTCCACACTTACCACTACCAACTACTGGTGCTGGACTCTTAAGTAATTTGATATTTGAGAAACCTAAATAAAATACTTCAGTTGAATGACACATAATGGCTATCTTTTTTAAATAACTAATGAAAATACGTATTACATTACATTAGAATTGCATCAGACAGCCAGACATAAACATCATAATTAGCCAGTATATTAAATTTTGTTTCGATAACAAATAATATTTCTAAAAACCATTTTCAAAGAAGTAAAATTCAAACTTAAGCAACAATATTCAACGCAAATATTTTTGTGTGATTTTAGAAATTAAAAAAGTTAAGCTTGACATTATGCATTCCGTCTAAAATACAAAAGTATACGAATTCTTGCAATCTAACAGAAATATAAATTGATACTTTACAAATAACATTCGAAATTATTAACGAATTTAACAATAATTAATATTTCAAAACTATTATTTTAGTTTCGAAAAATTTCTTTCATTAATTCGCATAAAGTTTAACCAATATACTATTGAAAACTGTTTTAATTGCAGTACTTTAATTACTTTTGTTTTGCAAATTTTGTCATGAGCATTTTCGAAACTACTTAAATAAGTAAATTTATAAAATTTCAGAAGGTTTTCCTAACTATGTAAATTGGAGAGGTGGTAATGTAAGTGGAGAAGAAGAAAAAAGCAATTCAGATGAAGAAGGTATTGGTGAAGATATGTCAGTCGTTGGTCGGAATAATAGTCATAAACAAATCCCAATTAGACTCAACACTTCAAGAAATCGAAATTATATTGATAATCAGCAAAGTTGTAATATCCACCAACAGCTTCCTTCTGCTTTCCTTCATCCAATTTCCAATAATACAGGAACACTCCATCGAGACAACCTTCAATACACAAATCAAGTCCCTTCGAACAATGACCCCAGCAGTAGAACAGATAATATAAATAGTCAAGGTTCTATTCTTCATTCCGGTTTTAATCTCACACCTAGAAATGGTAGTATATCAAGTAGAGGAAGTAACAGTTCAGATTCAGTTGCAACATCACCATTAAATCACCATGGTTTTTATAATACTGGCCAACAACATCAACTACAAATCCAAGAAACAGGAAAAAAAGATGTGACTCCCACTAATTCTTCAAAGCACCCTTCATCATCAAATGAGCAACAGGTGAAAGAAGAGAAAGGAGAAACAGGAGATGGGAAACCACCTTATTCATACGTAGCACTCATTACAATGGCTATCAAAGAAAGTCCTAATGAAAGAGCAACCCTTGCTGAAATTTATGCTTTCATTACCACAAAATTTCCATACTTTGAAAAGAAAGATGGAAATAAAAAAGGTTGGCAGAATTCCATCAGACATAATTTGTCTCTTAATGAATGTTTCCTCAAAGTTCCAAGGGAAGGAGGTGGAGCTACTAAAGGAAATTACTGGACTTTAGGTAAGAAAATTTTTAATTTTAATCTCTGTTTTCTTGATGAACAAATATTTAAACAATTCATTTTTAAAAGTCAAATTTAAGTTATTTAGTTAATTAATTAATGATGAATTATTATTATTTTCAAGAATATTTCTAAGTTCTTTCTCTTTCCTTGAATTTTTAAGGGTTAGCAATTTTAATTGTAATTATCGTCAATTCCAATCTTGAAAAAACTCTCTTTTGTCTGCGCCGCGAAGTGGTCAGTGAAAGTTATTAAAAGATCATCAATGCTATAATAGGCTGACATTATTCAATAAAATTTATAAATTGCTCGTCAATATATTTATTATTGAGAATAATTGATATATGGACACAGTCAAGTTTAGGATTTCATTTGATTTGTGGATTTTACACGTTCGGTGAATCACTTCAATTTGTTTAGTTTGTTGAACTGGTTTACTTAGCATGATAATTGCTTAACTTGTTTATTTCACTGTGAAATATTTTATAATTTGATTTTAATAGTTTTCAGACAGGAATTATAATAAGTTAAGATCTTATTAGAAATTGGTTGATCTATTGTGTTTTTGTTGGTCTGAAGTGAGTAAAGGCCATAACTACGCCGTGATTGAATTGTTATATTTAGGATATTTGAGTATTGGAATTAATGGCGACAATCAGAAAATAAATCTCTTCCTTTTTGCATTACATCATGACCTTTCTCTGTAAAAGATCAAACATGTATGGAATTTAAGAAGAGAAAATACAGATCGAAGATTCAAGGCGACGCTTGTTTGGTGCTCGCTACTTTATATATTTTAAAAGAATAAGCAGAGAGAAAAAGTTAGAGGAGTTGAGGGATGATTTTCAGAAGAACATGATTTTGGTCTTAACTTCTCAAATGTTGGGTTAGGTTACAATCGTCTTCGTGTCGGAGGGTCCAGGAGGCCCTCAGCGTTGTTACAGGCTCCTACACATTTCAAATCCTTTGAAATTATCCAGATTCTATTTTAAGGGGTCCTGAATTTCATCCTATTTTAAAAATCAAGAAATCTGATTTTCTGATTGTTCTATATTTTTCTAATTTTCAGCTCCAGATTGTGGAGAGATGTTTGAGAATGGAAACTACAGAAGAAGAAAGAGAATGAAAACTCGTCAGTACAGAACACCCCCATTTTCTAAAAATTTTCTTCCAGATCATTTTGGAAAAGCGTTTGGAACTTCCTCACCATATCCAGGACACGGGTAAATATCACTACAATCATTTCACGAAAAATCATTTGAAGGATTTATATGTTTTAGTGGCAGTCCTTGGGCTCCACTTGGTGGAACTCAGTTTCCATTTCCGCATACCACGCGACAGTCACAACAACTCTCCCCATATTCTCAAATCACTACACAGGTTAGTCGTCAATACTATATTTCCAAATCCACTATTTCGCAATTTCCCAAATCCCAATCAAATCGCACATTTATCAGATCTTGGTCATGTTTTTCGTTGTACGCATAATAATTCATAAACAAATTTGTTTTGCTAGAAATACGAAATGCTAATTCAGGCCAAATGGGCATGTGGAGGTCATTGTGTAGAGGATGTAATTTTTTGAGATTGAGGAGTCAGCAATTATTTAGTAAAGCATCAGCAATTTGAATTTTGAAACGAAATCTTATTTGCGAAAGGCTATTCGCTTCGACAACAACAATAACAACTTTTTACAACCATAAAGTGCTTCATTCTTTATTCATTTTTGTTCGGACAGCGCTTTATTTTTAATATTTATGTTTTTGTATAAGTAAGCGATTGGAAGCTGTTTGCGTAGTTGAGAAACAAGATTGCTATAAGTGTATCAAGTGTGACAGGTAAAAAATTTTTTTGTAGTTCCAGGGTTCATTTGTGGGTGGAACAATCCAAACTGCCCCATATTCAGGTGGAAGTCATCATCATTTAGGCTTTTACTCCAGTGGAACCACACCTCTTCAGTACCACCACACAAATTATTGGACTCCTTCTGACCACCATCATCATCACCACCACCATAGAAATAGATCAGATTTAATTGATACTCTCCCATTCATTTGTGAATAAAAACATTGCAATTCTATATTTCTATTTTTAGTAGTCTCTCTCCTCTTTCTTTGAATTTTCCTTAAGCAAGCATTAACTTTGAGGACAATGGGCCATTTGGGAGAGGCCATGAGGGCATAAAAACAACTCCAGGAGGAACTGAGTCAGAGGCTTCCTGTAATATTTTGGAGGATCCAGTTTCATCTGTCTCAACCACAATTATCAACCAATTAGAATGAACGAATAGATATTTGCTTCAAATGAATTCAAGCGTGTTATTAGGGTTAGGAATGAAAAAAAAAGAAGATGTGAGAGGGAGGCTTTAGAGATCTTTCGTAGTCTTTTAGATTCTAGAATTCTTGGCTCTAGAGATGACGATAACTCTCGTCCTGACAGTCGCCTGTCCTCATGAATTTCTTCTAATCCACCTGTGAGAGAGAATTTATTTCTTCCTTCGAAAAGACAAGAAGAAAGGAAATCCAGCTGCTCTCTGTCCATCATGCACCCCCTTCTCCCTTCTTCCAATGAAGCAAAATATATCAAAGTCCTTTTGAAGACCCTTAAATTCAGAATATTGAGTCCCCACCCATAAAAAGACTTACCTCAACTAATAGTGAACTGACAGCCGCAAATTAGGTGCGAGGGTGCAAATGGGACCACGAAATTTTCACTATCACTACTACTGGCAATCGCCCAAATACTCCAACAAAGGAAGTCCTTTCCAAATAAAGAAAGAATACATTTTGCTCAAAACCATTTGACATTTTGAAAGATTTCCTCAACTACGTAAAATAGAATGCAACATTAAATTTAATGTGTTTGACGGTTGTAATGATACACTGATTTCCGCAGATAACTTTTAATGCTGAAATATAACTTAAAATTGAGTTTGTAACAACAACATTAATATGAGTCTTAACAAAGAATATTGAATTCATATTGATAAGTCGCAGTTTTTAAGAGGTATAAAAATAAATTAAATTCATATGAAATTTAAAAGGAAATGAAAATTGCAAGTGTTTTTGAGCTTATTTGTAATAAGAAAAGCATTGCTTGAAAAATACCTACTGTAATTCTTCTAAACCCGTTTACCAAGTTATATTTTATGTTGATATAATATTTACACAAGGCGACTTTGGTGGATACACTGCACGCTTCCTGTAAAATGTAATTGGGCAATAATTGTTTGCTTGTATCTTTTTGAAACTTAAGAAAGCAATCTAAAGAAATTGAATTCCGGAAAAATCTAAAAGATTTTGAGTTCATGAAAGTTGAGAAGCTTTTAAAGTTTAAAGATTTTTTTTTCTTCTTTTCTTTGACAAATTAGAGTGTTAGAAGGTAATGGAAGTTCGTAAGTCCTACTGTGGAAATGTAACTGGTAAGATCCAGAAGAAGAAAGACATCTCATAACTCTACCGATGTCTTCTAATGACTGTGTTGATAAAAACAAGGAGTCTCCCTAATGGAAATAATAAACAGACACCCATGGCAGCCCAAAACAAAACAGAAAACCTAACAACCTCCGCTTAAGCACAATACGACGGCAACAACATCCCAAATGTCACGTTCTAGAATACTCCCCATTCCCACTCACATCTTCATTTTCTTTACCCTTCCGCAACTCAGAGAAGAGGTACAAAAGATCAGTTTCAAGTGATGATACTGAGATTGAATAAAGAAAGAACTTTTAATTAGAAGATACTTTTTCAAACGCTTAACCCCTTGAAAGGTTTTTTTTTACAAATGGATACAGAAGATCACTTTCTCCAGGAACGGATTCCATTTCATCTTGTTAGACTAATGATATCAAAAGGAAAGCTCACTTTCACTCTGGACGCTGCGCTACTCTCAGCCGCCCCCAGCAAACAAACCAACCCCATCAACAGAAATACAACCCCATTTTCTACTTCTTTTCTATTAAAAATAATTTTTTTTAACTCCGCCTTTTTAAATTCATCTCATAAAGATGTAATAAGATTTTTGTCATAAAATATATATTATATATATATAATATATATAATATGATAAAAAAAAATATATCATCTATACAATAATATTTAAATTCTTTTATATTTTTCCTCCATGGCAGAAAGTTACAATGTGCTCAATATTTTCAGCTAAACATTCTAAAAGCTCTATTATTCTTAGGTTTACTAGTTTTACAAAGCGATTGCTTTGAATAAGTGTTTACAAATAATTAATAATTTTTGTCTTATCTTTCCAAAAAGAGCAGGGAAATTAAATTAGGAAGATTTATTTGTGTAGTTGTATACTTTTTTCATTATATTCAATAACAATGCTTTAAATTGTCTTGTTAAAAAAATAGATAATAGAAAATTACAGATAAAATAATATTGGGTTTCTTTAAAACAAATTCTTTTTCTAAACAACTTTCTTATTTATTAATTAACAACCCCGAAACCAACCCAGACTTCGAGTTTTACAAACTTCAGAAAAATATGTTCAAATCATTTAAAATTTTTACAATTGAAAGCCTTATATATTTGTAATGAGGATACTCAAATTACTAAGTGAACCAATTTTTATAAAAATCCAAAGAAATTTTTTTTAATATTTTGCCTTAATACAATGAATAGGCGTTTTTCATCGGAATTTTTTCGGTTCTCAATAAAAGTTGGTTCATTTGAAGAAGTTGCTGATTACGAATCTTCGATCTCGTTTTAATGTATATCTTTAAAACAAAAATGTTAAGCTAATAATTCCTATTTTCGTTGGGTTTTAGGCTTTTTAATTTTTCATTATTTTTTTGCTTTAAAATTTACTTTATTTATTATATTATATTATTTATTTATTTTTAAGATGCTTTAACATTGTAAAAGTTAATTACAGAATCGTAATCAGCAAATTAGTCTAAGAGCCAAGTTTTATCAAAAAATCCGAACAAAAAAAAATTCTTAAAATTTTTAAAAATTCAACAAAAACTGAGAAAATGTTGTTGTATATTTTCTGTAGTTTGATATGATCTTGGGTTATTTAATGATTTGAGGATGGTGATTTACAATCTGTAATCATATTATTTTGACGTAAATCTTAAAATTAAATTCGTAATCAGCATATCCTTAAGTTTATTCTACTACCCTGTTTTAACTAAAATCGGTAAAATGAAATCCGATGAAAAAAAACGACCAAATCCAAAAAAAGTCAAAAAATCATTTTTTTAATAATTTGATTTATTTGATTTGGCTCAGCCCTATCAAGATATATGAATATTAATTATTAATTGAATGTAAACATTAAAATAAATTGTATTAATTAGACGGAAGAAGGGGAGGGAAAACTAATTGATCTTAAAAATCCTTTTCTTATAATTTTGATAGTAATTGGCTTTACTAATTTAATTATTTTGAATAGATTATTAAAATGATAAGTTGAAATTGAAAACTTTTCATTTGGAAAGTGTTTTGTCGGCCAACTTTTCGATACGCAAAAATATCAAATTGAGGAAGTTTGAAGTTGTTTGAGTTTGTTATTTCTTGTTTCGTTTTGGGCGTCATTCGCATATTACGTAATCACAGAAGTTCCAATTTTAGGACCCTCCTACCCTAATGTAATCAAGCGTAATCATTTACGAAAAGGACCCACCCTACCCCCTTGATTACGTAATCAAAAAAAAAGTTTTTGTATGATATTGCAGAGCTACTACTAAAGCATTTAATTAAAATGTTAACAACAATTCTACGCACAATGAATGAGACAGCACCTTAGAGTTTTTTCTTCTTTTTTTTGGGGAAAAAGGTGAAGTTCAGAGATTACGTAATCCAGAGGCTGAGGGACCTACCCACTATGTAATCACTCGTAATCCGGAGGGCAACTGACCTACCCACCCTCGTGATTACGTAATATGCGAATGACGCCTTGTTTTATTTTGAATTTATACTTTTTCTGGAATAAATTCCTAAATTAAAAATTAAGTTTTGATTTAATATAATTGACTGGATAGACGATATTCTTCGAAAGTACCGAGTTGAAGTCTTTGTAAATTAGATCACAAGCTAAGGTTTGGAGAAGTCAATATCATTTCCTCTTTCCATTCCATTTTAAAGTTTCTTTTACTTTTTTAGTGGAAATGGGAAAGAAAACTGGTAAAAAAGTGGTAAAGAAGAAAGGCACTTCCTTAAAGGAACCAACGGCAAGGAAGTCCACTGGAAAAGCTCCACCACCACGACCACCTCCTACTCCCAGGGGCAGTTTATCTCCAGGGCCAGAAAGACCGTTACCAATATCTACACGCAGACCCTCGCCTACAAGAAGAGCATCTACTCGCTCAAATTCAGCTGCATCGCAGTCACCTGGACCTTCGAATGGATATCATGCAAGAAGAGAAAAGAATCTTGAAACAAAACGCCGTAGAGATAAAGAACCGAGTTTGATTGACCCAAGGATGAGAGTTAAAAAACGGTAAGTTATTTCTGATTAATTTAATTCATTTTGTATTGAAATACTTTTATCTTAATTCAGTTATAAAAGGAAACCTGGAGTAGTAGCTTTGCAGGAGATTAAAAGATTTCAAAGAACTACGAATCATTTGATCCCAGCATTGCCTTTCAGTAGGCTTGTTCGAGAAATTATGCAGAAATTTCGGTCTGATCTACACATTCAGTCTGAAGCCTTGAAATGCTTGCAAGTAAGTTATTAATGAATATTTTCTGGATTTTGTTTTATTTGTATTTACTTTTTTAAATACAGGAAGCTTCAGAGTACTTCGTAGTCGGCCTCTTCGAGGATACGAATCTTTGCTGTATCCATGCAAAGAGAGTCACAATTATGCCTAAGGATATCGCATTGGCTTTGAGAATTCGTGGAGACCGCACTACACCATATTGATTTCATGCCTTGTCTTGCCTCAGTTCATTCCTAATATCAACAATGCAGACCGCCTTAAGTTCAATGTAGTAATAAATTAAAATGTTAAGGTAAATCGTAAATGTGTTCGCTTGATTGTGTGTATTTGGATTGCACATTATCATAACCTAGTTTATATTTTTATTAATGAAAATATTAACTGACGATCGTATCGTGTGTAATTATATAGTTATTGATTCACATTGTCACATTTACTACTTTTACACTTAAAAATTATACATAACATACCATTAAATCTGTATAATATGAGTAGATCCTATTCTCTTTGTCATATTGTAATTAAATTGTTATTCAGAATTGCTGTTATTCCTGTTGGAATTGAATTTATTACTCTCTAAGAGCTGAATGTTCAGCAGTTGTTGTTGTCTTCTAATCTTGGTACTATTGGCGGACACTGCCATTTTCCATGACTTTGTCGTCGCCCTTTTTCTGCCTCAGAAGTTCTGAGTACTGCCTGACCTTTACGATGTCCACCTACACCACAACAGTCTGATTTCTTGGTGGCTCCACATCATTTGCTTACTCGGATGGACAGAAGATAGACACTCATTCTGTGTATTAAAAATTTGTGACTGTTCACATTAACAAGTCTTAAAAATTTTACAACTTGTTCTTTTTTAGGTTATTAGATTAACGTTGTTAGGTTCATGTTCATGACTTATTTATTCTGAGAATTTGATAGATTCATTCGATTCAATCATCAGCATTTTATTTATCTTAGATTCATTCATTCATTTATCAAAAAACTACAACATTTGAAATTATTCCAACATGAAAAAAGAGGTGTTTGGCGGCGCCTTTTTAAACGCATTCTTTACGGAACCAAAACAAATCAAATTGGTAAAAAAAAAGTTATTTCTGTCATTTCATTTCATTATTTATTGCAATTAAACTTTATGAATTTATTTATTATATTTCTCCTTGTTTTAAAAAAACTTAGATCTTGTCCAAAGAAACGAATCTTCTGATGTCTCAGTCACCAGAAGAACCTCAAAAATCCTCCAGTGTCGAGGAGGAGGAGAGCGAAAGTAGTGGATTCGGCGACGACGACGACTATGAAGATGAGAAATCAATTCTAACCTTAATTTTATCTTACTTCAAGTTGTCATTCATTGTTTCCGCATATGGAATCGCTTTTGTAAGTATGATCCACTTCGGCCTATGGCTCGCAGATACATCCGCCATATCTAAACCGGAATTCCAAGACAAATATAAAGAGAACCATGTTTTAGGTATTATAATTCAACTTAGATTTGATCGTATAAGTAAGATATAATTTTTAAATTTCAGATTGGATAAGTTTCACAATAAAGACTAATTGTTGGAATTCTGACATTCAAAAAGTACTGGTTGACTTAGGCCTACTTCTGCTCTTCGTCCTTCAGCATAGCGTATTATCAACCAAAATAGTTGGGGATTTAACATTGTGGCGTTCATTACGCTATGATTACAAAATAGACAAGACAATTTATACACTGCTTACAGGAATCGTACTCCAGGTAATTTTAATTAACTTTCTGATTACGAAGTAACATTCTACCAAGCTTAGCAACTGAGATATAGTTGTTACTTACCGGGTTCAACTTGGGTTATGTCATATCATTATTATAATTTCAATAGTATTTGGCAGAGCTAAACGAAAGATTGAATTCTATAAATATTTCAGTAGTTATAGAGCTATGTTGAATTTATAAAAATATGTATAAAAAAATATTTGATTCGGTAGTTTATAACAACTTCCATAAAGAATTAAAAACAATATTCGAGTTACACTTTGAATTTATAATGGGTTATTTCATATCAAGTTGAATCGCTGAGAATTTAATTCAATCTCATTTTATAAGCTTGAAAATGTCACTAAAGTAAGTTTTACTTGATATAGGTTATGATTCGTAACTGGCAACACATTCCAGTGAAGGTGTGGGATGTAAAGTACTTCCGTGAAAATAGCTACTATTACATAACAGTTCATGCACTGGCTTGGCTTCATTTCTATGGGAGTTCGCTTATGCTAGATTTACCAGATATGGTGGGATTTAATCAGGTACGTCTGAAAATAATCTTATGATTAGCTTATATTTCTACTAATAAGTAAACACTTTTTACTCTTCAGGTGGTTATCCAAAGTCCAACCAGAATCGTTAAATCGCCTCAACTTCAATTGATGTGTCATAAACAAAGACACATGGGTCTCGTTCCTTTTTCTATGATGCTTCTAGCCTACCCTTACATGAGGTATGGATATTGATTAAAAAATAAAATGTATTAAAATATATATGAATATTATTAAATTTATAGCTTGGATCGACTGATTTTAACAATTTTCATCATGACCTACCTCAGTATTCGATGGTCTTCAGATTCCTGCTATAAATATGTAAAAGATATGAAGCAAGTGAAAAGACAACGATTGAGCGACAGTTTTACTCGTATTAAGAGTTAAAGTACAAAACAGAGCAAGAATTCATAAAGAAATGTGCAAACATGCTTTACATTATTAATTTGTATTTAATGAAAAAACTTGTTTATACTGACTGAACTGAATCCGTCCATTTTTCGTTTATATAATTTTCATATAGCAATTTCAAATCTTCTAATCAAGTCAGTTAATTCCTATTTATTTATTAGTTTAACTTCAATTTTCGTTCTTTAACAAGTGCGTATTAGCTTATTTTTGTTAAAGCATATAATTATTTTTGTGTAAGTAAAAAATTAATATTTAACATAAAATTAATGTATTAATAAATGAGTAGTAGTAAATTATATAAAATACTAAAATGATGAGAATTTATGAAACTGAGGTCAAAAGATGTCAAGGAAACCTTATGAATTTTAACTTTTGTTTATTGAAAGTGAGTCCATTTGATTTATTTTCGTCTGCTAACTTTAGAAATCTTTCAGTGATTGAAGTGGCGGGAACTCGAAAGCATATTTCCTTAATTGGTCATTCACTTCCAATTTAGGCAAAAAAGAGAAGACTCAGGAATTGATTTAGGTGAGGTCATCTCTCTTGTTCTGTTTCTGAAGATATTTGTTAAATTTAATTAAGGACAAAAGCAGGTATTTATTTACTACTTAATATTTTTCACTGTCGTCCTCCTTCCTTGTCCTTAGTAATTAATGTTCTAAAATTTTTTAGTGTTTTGACAATTTGACATAATGGATGGTGCCGGAAATCCTGTGGTCGAAGAGGCCTTGGAAAACGTAATTAAAGTAATCGAGACTCAAGTTGATGAACAAATTGAACGCTTGGAGAAACCTGATGAAGATGATTTGGCCAAACTACGGGCTGCTCGTATTCGAGATATGAAGGAACGCCAAGTTAATGAAAAGAAGTGGTCGGAATCTGTAAGTAAAGTTAATTGCAAAATGTTGTAATTCTTTTACGCGTCGAAGATGCTTGTAATTTAGTTTTTTTTTAAAAAAATTCATAGGGTCATGGAGAATATACAGAGTTGGCAACTGAAAAGGAATTCTTTACCGTCTGTAATGGATCTCAACGTGTTGTAGCTCATTTCTATCGCCCGTCCACTATGCGCTGTGACATTGTGGATAAACACATGAAAATTCTAGCTCCGCGGCATATGGAAACAAAATTCGTGAAACTTAACGTCGAAAAATCCCCTTTCCTTACTGGTAAACTTACATAAAAATAATGTTTTCTTAGTTAGTTTTAAATGTCAATTAATTGATTTTTTAGAGAGACTCAACGTTCGAATCATTCCATCAATTCTGATTTCTGTGGACGGGAAAATTGTTGATCGTGTAGTAGGTTTTACTACGCTTGGAAATGTTGACGATTTTTCAACTGAAATGTTGGAATGGCGTTTGGCACAATACGATGGAATTGAATACAAAGGTGATAAACTAACCCCACCTGAAGCAGATACTGGCCCAAAAAAGCCATCTTTTTCTTTTGTTCAGAAGAAAACAATCAGAGGAAAAGAATACGATGAAAGTGATGAAGACGAGGAATCTAATTAATCAATCATAATTAATACAAACACACACTTATTTTGCACCTAATTTTGATTAAGATAATAAATTAATAACTCCTCTCATACTTTTATATTCCTGATACTGAATATAAAGTGTTCAATTCTTTTTTATATAAATAACATCAATGACCCTTTGACTTGGTTTGTGACAAAATAAAACTTTATAAAGGTTCTTATAATAATAAATAATTATTAGATAAAAAGTAAATTAATTGGATGAGGTGTGGTAAGTTGTTAAATTATCTCTAACTACAATTAATTTCCCAAACTGAACGCAAAGTCCGTCTGGATACTTCTGCTTCTTTCTAGCCATTGCCATAAGTTTCTCAAATATATTCAGCCACGCTTGTAATTCCTGTCTTCTGCGATGCTGGGTTTTGTTGGAATTAATCTTGAAAGTGAATCTCGAATCTGTAATCTGATTGTAAAATAAATAATCAGAATGACAGCTTCGCGAAAAACTTCAAAAGATTTTTGAAAATTCACTGTCCGTCGTTAGCATCTGAGACTTTAAAGTTCCTGAAGAAATCCGAGACTTCGCAAAAGATTTGTTGAAAAATCAAATGATGACTGATTATGATGAGTTCCAATTACAAATGCTTGATCCAAATGTAGCTATGACGCTTATAATAGTTTGGTTCAGGATTCAATATTGGAGGATGGGTTGTAAATTACAACTCTAACATCACCTCCTCCAATGTTGAATCCCGGGCCATCTTTGATTGGTTGCGCGTGGTCTTGACTTCCTTTTGATCTGCTGCTTCCTACTCAAAACAAAAATCAATCGAATGTCTCAATCTTATCTCATTATTCGGAATAAAAAAAACAAGTTGAACTTTGCTTAACCTTTACCCGCCGCATTTGGTTTCTATAGACTCCGGATGGACATCAATATCGTATTGCAAGTATTCGCCTTCGTGTAGGTCCACATTTGCAACTACAGCAATTTACTCCTATATCAATCTTCTTAGCAACAGAGTTGAAAATGTTCCAATGAAAATTTACACCTGGTTGGTTTGTTAGGAAATCCAAATTCAACAAAGGACTCAGATAAACTCTCGAAGGTTTATTCCAAACAAATTGATGGGTTTCAAGATAGGAAAGGAATCTATACTCCAATGTCCGAGGGTGCACCACTTTTCGATCAACAACAAACAATACTCGGAGGAATATTTCTGTACTGAAAAATATAAACATTTATTTTTATAAGATTTTTTTTAACTTCATTCAACAGTTTTCAAAACTTACATTTCTGACGCAAAGTCACTTTGCGTTAATAAAGGAGACGATGAACAATGAACATACAGCAAGAAGCAGAAGTTTCCAAACGGACTTTGCCAAAGTCCTTTTGGATACTTCTGTTTCTTGTCATAAGTTTCTTAAAAGTATTCGGCCACGCTTGTATTCCTGTCTTGTGCAATGCTGGGATCTTGAAAGTAAATTTAGAAAATGGTGGTGGGTTATTGTGAAAGAAACAAATAATCACACTACCAGTTTTTCAGATTAACTTTCAAAATATTTTTAAAAATTGACTGTCCGTCGTTACCATCGTAGACTTTAAGGTTCTTGAAGAAGGTTTGCTCGTTCCCAAAAACTGAAAACAAAAATAATTCCAATTAATTTGGAAAAACTCTAATCGAAAGTATACCTGAATCCCTTGGTGGGTTAAGAATATAATTATTTATTTTATTAGATTAAAAAATGTCACTCCATTAATTAGCGTTAAATTAAAACTTACATTTCTGACTCCATCCTCTTCTTTGTCAACGCAAAGTCCGTTTGGATACTTCTGTTTCTCGAAACTATTCGGCTACGTTTGTATTCCTGTCTTCTGCAATGCTGGTATCTTGAAAGTAAATCTAGAAAATGCTGGTGGGTTATTGTAAAAGAAACAAATAATCACACCACCTTCCTCCAGATTACCTTTCAAAATATTTTTGAAAATTCACTGTCCGTCGTTAGTATCTGACACTTTAAAGTTCCTGAAGAAATCCGAGACTCCGCAAAAGATTAGTTGAAATCAAATCATGACTGAGTATGTTGAGCTCCCATTACAAATGCTTGATCCAAATGTAGGTATCATGCATATGGTAGTTCGGTTCAGGATTCAACATTGGAGAAGGCGTTGTAAATAAAAACAACACCAACACCACCTCTTCCAATGTTAAACCCTGAGCCATCTTTGACTGGATTGCGCATGGGCTTGACTTTTTTTTTATCTGCTTTCTGCTGCTTCCTACTCAAAACAAAAATCAATCGAATGTCTTATCTCATTATTCGAAAAAAAACAAGTTCAACTTTGCTTAAACTTTACTCTTTTTGGATTCTTTAGACTCTGGAGTCAAATGGCATCAATATCATGTTGCAAGTATCCGCCTTCGTGTCGGTCCACATTTTCAGCATCAGGAATTTGCTAATTTCAAAAGATTCAAAAGTTTTAAAAACTTACATTTCTGACTCCATCCTCTGCTTTACGCAAAGTTCGTTTGGATACTTCTGTTTCTTGCCGTAAGTTTCTCAAAGCTATTCGGCAACGTTTCTATTCCTGTCTTCTGGAATGCTGAGATCTTAAAAGTAAATCTAGAAAATGGTGGGTGGTGATTATGAAAGAAACAAATAATCACAACACAACCATCTTCCAGATTAACTTTCAAAATATTTTTGAAAATTCACTGTCCGTCGTTAGCATCTGAGACTTTAAAGTTCCTGAAGAAATCCGAGACTTCGCAAAAGATTAGTTGAAATCAAATCATGACTGAGTATGATGAGCTTCCATTGCAAATGTAGGTATCACGCTTATGGTAGTATGGTTGAGGATTCAATATGGGAGGGAATATTGTTGTAAATGACAACAACACCAACATTATCTCCTCCGATATTGAATTCTGGGCCATCTTTGATTGTGTTGCGCATGGACTTGACTTCCTTTTGATTTGCTGCTTTCTAAATACTCAAAACAAAAATCAAACGAATGTCCCATCTTATTATTATTCGGACTAAATAAAATACAAGTGTTGAACTTTACTTACACTTTACCCGCTCCATTTGGTTTCTTAGACTCCGGAGTCAAATTTACATCAATATCGTATTGAAAGTATTCGCCTTCGTGTAGGTCCACATATGCAGCAACAGGAATTTGCTCCTATATCAATCCAATTGAAAATTGGAGTTGAAAATGTTCCAATGAAAATTTACCTGAATCTATTGGTGATTTGTTAGGAAATCCAAATTCATCAAGGGATTCAGGTAAAATGTCGAAGGTTTATTCCAAGCAAATTGGTATTCCAAATAGAGCGTGTAAAGGTTAAAACCTTTACACGCTCTATTTGGATTCTTTAGACTCTGGAGTCAAATTGACATCAATATCCTATTGCAAGTATTCGCATTCGTGTAGGTCCACATTTGCAGCAACAGGAATTTGCTCCTATATCAATCTTCTTAGCAACAGAGTTGAAAATGCTCCAATGAAAATGTACCTGATTCTATTGGTGGTTTGTTAGGAAATCCAAATTCAACAAAGGATTCAGGTGAACTCTCGAAGGTTTATTCCAAACAAATTGGTGGGTTTCAAGATAGGAATCTATACTCCAATGTCTGAGGGTGAGCCACCTTTCGATCAACAACAATACCCGGCGGAATATTTTTGTACTGAAAAATATAAACATTTATTTTTATTAGATTTTTTTTTAACTTCATTCAACAGTTTTCAAAACTTACATTTCTGACGCAAAGTCAGTTTTCGTTAATAAATTAGACGATGAACATACAACAAGAAGCAGAAGTTTCCAAATGGACTTTGCCAAAGTCCTTTTGGATACTTCTGTTTCTTGTCATAAGTTTCTTAAAAGTATTCGGCAACACTTGTATTCCTGTTTTCTGCAATGCTGGGATCTTGACAGTAAATCTAGAAAATGGTGGTGGGTTATTGTGAAAGAAGCAAATAATCACACTACCAGTTTCCAGATTAACTTTCAAAATATTTTTAAAAACGAAAAAAATCCGAGACTTCGCAAAAGATTTGTTGAAAAATCAAATCATGACTGATTATGATGAGTTCCCATTACAAATGCTTGTTCCAAATGTAGCTATGACGCTTATAACAGTTTGGTTCAGGATTCAATATTGGAGGATGCGTTGTAAATTACAACTCTAACAGCACTTCCTCCAATGTTGAATCCCGGGCCATCTTTGATTGGTTGCGCGTGGTCTTGACTTCCTTTCGATCTGCTGCTTCCTCCTCAAAACAAAAATCAATCGAATGTCTTATCTCATTATTCGGAATAAAAAAAAACAAGTTGAACTTTGCTTAACCTTTACCCGCCGCATTTGGTTTCTTACGTCTTTCTTTAGACTCCGGAGTGAAATTGACATCAATATCATATTGCAAGTATTCGCCTTCGTGTAGGTCCACATTTGCAGCTACAGCAATTTGCTCGTATATCAATCTTCTTAAAAACACAGTTGAAAATGCTCCAATGAAAGATTACATGAATACCTGGTTGGTTTGTTAGGAAATCCAAATTCATCATGGGATTCAGGTAAACTCTCGAAGGTTTATTCCAAACAAATTGGTGTTTCAAGATAGAAATCTACCAAGGTCCGAGGGTTCACCACCTTTCGATCAACAATAGTACTCGGAGGAATGTTTTTGTACTGAAAAATATAAACATTTATTTTTATTAGATCAAAATTTTTTACTTCAGTCGAAAGTTTTAAAACTTACATTTCTGACTCCATCCTCTTCTTTATCACCGCAAAGTCCGTTTGGATAATTCTGCTTCTTGCCATAAGTTTCTCAAAAGTATTCGGCAACGTTTGTATTCATGTCTTCTGCAATGCTGGGATCTTGAAAGTAAATCTTAGAAAATGGTGGTGGGTTATTGTGAAAGAAACTAATAATCACACCACCGTCTTCCAGATTAAATTTCAAATATTTTTGAAAATTCACTGTCGTTCGTCAGCATCTGAGACTTTAAAGTTCCTGAAGAAATCCGAGACTCCGCAAAAGATCATTTGAAATCAAATCATGAAGTATGATGAGCTTCCATTACAATTACGAATGCTTGATCCTAGCTATCACGCTTATGCTAGTTTGGCTCAGGATTCAACATCGAAGGTGACGTTGTAAATGACAACAACACCAACATCACCTCCTCCGATGTTGAATCCTATGCCATCTTTGACTGGGTTGCACGTGGACTTTAGTTCCTTTTGATCTGCTGCTTTCTAAGTACTCAAAACAAAAATCAATCGAATGTCTTATCTCATTATTCGGAATAAAAAAAACAAGTTGAACTTTGCTTAACCTTTACCCGCCGCATTTGGTTTCTTACGTCTTTCTTTAGACTCCGGAGTGAAACTGACATCAATATCGTATTGCAAGTATTCGCCTTCGTGTAGGTCCACCTTTTCAGCATCAGCAATTTGCTCTTATCAATCTTCTTAGCAACAGAGTTGAAAATGCTCCAATGAAAGTTTACATTAATCCCTTGGTGGGTCGTTGGGAAATGCAAACCCACCAAGGCATAAAGGTAAACTCGCTAAGGTTTATTCCAGACAAATTGGTGGGTATTAAGATAGACCAAGGTCCTGCAGTATCCGGTTTTTGTGCTGAAAAATATAAACATTTATTTTTATTAGATAACATACACAAGATTTCGAAAGTTTTAAAAACTTACAGTTCAGTTCTGACTCCTTCCTCTTCTTTATCAACGCAAAATCCGTTTGGATACTTCTGTTTCTCGAAAGTATTCGGCCACGTTTTGTATTCCTGTCTTCTGCAATGCTGGAGCTGGGATCTTGAAAGTAAATCTAGAAGGTGGTAGTTGTTATTGTGAAAGAAACAAATAATCACACTACCATCTTCCAGATTAACTTTCAAAATATTTTTGAAAATTCACTGTCCGTTGTTGGCATCGTAGATTTTAAGGTTCTTGAAGGTTTGCTCGTTGTCGTTCCCAAAAACTGAAAACAAAAATAAATACCAATTAATTTGGAAAAACTAATTGAAAGTTTACCTGAATACCTTGGTGGGTTAAGAATATAAATATTTATTTTTATTAGATTAAAAAATTTCACTCTATTCAATTAGTTTTAAATTAAAACTTACCTTTCGGAATCCCATCCTCTTCTTTTTTTAAGGATTTGTGGCGTGGCGTGGACGCGTGGTGGGTTATTGAATTTGATATTTTGAGTGGCACCACCAGTCCCAACGAGCTTCTGCGCTTGTGTTGAACTCAAACACTTTTTTAAATAAATGGTGTGTGGGCATTTATTTGTTAAATTATGTTTCATTTTTATAAAATTTTGATGTGAATTATAATTAAAACGTGCATATTAAAAATGCTAGTTTTTATGTTCTTTTAAAAAATTAAATGATTTAAGAAAATTAATGTAATTATGAATAATATCATGAGAAACGCCCAAAAACAATTGAAGAAGACCCAGGTTTCGGGTGTGTGTGTTTAGTCTTAAACAAGAATAATGCCAACAATGATGAGAGAGGGTCTGTCTTTTTGTCTTTGTCAACATACCAACAATGATTAAATTCTTGCCAAAAAAATTGCAAATGATCGCTAGATGTGAGAGTTATTCGGCGTCTTTTTTCCTTATTGATATCTCAACTTTATAAAGCAATTTGATCTTTCTATTATTTTTAGCCATAATTCATGGAATATTTTAAAAAAATTCAAAATGAACTCAGCATGAATTTAATTAAAAATTTGTTTATTAGAATCTAACGTATAATTAAAAACTAAAGGATTGATCAGGAATGGATTTTATTTATTATTATTAAATCATGCATGAGCTAAACGAAGCACTATTAAAATTATTTTTAGCTGCAGACTAATCTGTAATGAAACATGAAAATTATAGCGACATTGAAATTCTTTCCAGATTTAATATCCCGGAAGGTGATGTTAAATCAAGACGAGAAATCTAATTGAATACAATTTAAATACAAAAAAAAATCCCTTAGATTTGTTGTCATGAATAAGTTTGGTTGTTGAGTGAGATTGTTTAGTAGAGCGGAGGTTTGGTTGGTAAACGAAAGGTCAATAACCTTAACGAGCTAAAAGTTGCTGAAAATTATAGTTTGAATTCGGGATTATTTTTGGTATGCTAAATTGTTTGAGTTTTTCTATGAATTAATTACATTAATTTTATTTTAATAGATGCACCATGGATGATGATGATATGCAAGGAGCCCTTGGTGGGGCATACTCCAAAAGCTCATGCTGGCCTTCTGTGAATTTTGATTTTGCAGATCCTATCACGGATTATCCAAGTATTCCTGAGCAAATTACGATTCCAGACAAGACAAAAGTTCTAACTCCAAGAGTTAAAGGTTTGATGTTGGTTCCACGAGCTGCTTTTTTCGTTGAAAATCCTGATCTTGGAGTCCTGGAATGTGAACTTCCACTCTTGAATCTAAGCAAAAAACGGATTATGTATCGAGTAAGAAAAATATTGAAAATTAGATGGATGAATGATACAACCCAATTCCAATCCTTTCTTTTAGATCCATTGTACATCTAATGTCATGAGTCTTCCTGACCCTGTAGGAA
>JAQGCN010000435.1:0-22003 GCA_034699725.1 Friesea truncata
CCATTTTACCATTATGATTGCCTGCTAGCTTCACTCTCGTTTATGCCTGTCCATGCCTGTCGTTCATTCCCTTAAGTTTATTCTGCTAAGAAAATTTGTTAAAAATTTTAAATGAGTTCAAACTTGTTTAAGTTATCGAGTTTATTTTGAACTCAGTTTTTAAAAACAAAGTGAAAATTATTTTCATTTATCAAAAATAAAAAAAATCTTAACATGCTATAATTAATTAATTAATTAATTAATTACAAGATTATTTAAATTAAAATATTTTTATCACGACTTGATTTGGTGGATTTTTGAACTGAAAAACAATTTTTTATATTGTAGTTGAATTACTTTCGCCTTCCATAACCTAAAAAAATGAAATTAATTTTGACTTTTCTTCATATAAAGTTCAATTAAAATAACTCACCCCCACCCCCATAACCTCCGCCACCACCGTATCCACCACCACCACCACCTATAAAAAAAATTAAAATGGAAAATTTTATAAAAATTGCTTCGAATTTCAGAAACAATTTTTTTCAAAAATTAAATAATTACCTTTTCCTTTACCACCACCACCACCATATCCACCACCTCCTTTCTTAAAAATGCTTCTGAAAAATTGTTTAATTCCTAATCCACCTCCACCTTTTCCTTTTCCTACGAATATTTTTAAATCATTTTCCATAATAATATTTCTTAACACTAGTAAACTAACCTCCTCCTCCTCCACACGAAGGTGGACCATAGCTGGGACGACTTGGTGGTCCATAGCTTGGACGACTGGGTGGACCATAGCCACTTTGACCGAATCCTCCTCCACCTCCACCTTTTCCTTGAAAATCTGCTACAACGATGTATAGTAATGAAGCAATTAGGACTAGAATGTACGCCTACGATAATCAAATAATTCAGACTTTTCATTGAAAATATTCTAAAGTATTACTTACCAATTTAGTCATGGTTTATTTATTTGACACTCGGTATAACTTAAAGTAAAACCCAAAGTTAAGAACTCACTAGTTCAGTTAAGTGACAAGATCTTTTTCCATTACACTTGCTTTTATATAAGCACACTTTAATAGTCTTTTGAATCTAATGAAAGTGACCCACCCTTCTTTACGATTGATCATCACTTCACAATTACCAAGCAGCGTAACCTCAGAATTTGCATCCCTCTTGAAAAACCTCTGAGAAAGTTAGAAGATGCCTTTTGGTTACCCCTATCGTCATGTCAGTTAGTAATTCAAACGAAGGGATTTAGGGATCCTATTGTTGTTCCTTTATGGCAAAAAAGTTATTAAGCTGTTAATGAGAAGTACATGTGAAATTTCGTCAAAAATAAACATTAATTGCAAAATCAAAGGATTTCATCTTTTACGTTTTAGGATGTAAATAATTCATTTCAGGAAGATCGGTTGTTTGTTGGGGTGTTAGATTATGCTTTCTGTTGACAATTTTGTAATAAAACGCATCACTTCCTATTCCACATCCTCAGCTTAAAACGGTTAAGTAATAATAAACAACGCAACTCTTAAACCCATGTTTTGAATCAATAATTAGTATAGTAATTAACACTAAACAGAAAATTGTAATTATTCATTCACTTAAAAACCTTTCACTTTCATACGCAACTTCCGTGCTAAAATTAGTCTTTAATCTCTTTCTTTAAAACAATGATGATGTTATTTGTGTGGGCGGATTAATCATAATTTTCTATGACATTGGTTGATGGTTGACAATGTCAATATTAAATAATCTACAACATTATAAATAGATGCGAATTATTAACTCATGTTTTTTTCAATGAATTTTATAAAAACTTTTTTTTTATTGTATAAAATCAATGCCACTTTAAACTTTGCTAAAATTAAGATCCTAATTATAAAGTTGAGTTAAGTTCTTCCTTCAATGTGTTTGTTAAGCGATTAAAAAGTTTGAAACATTATTTTCTTTCCATTAATTTCCAGACGTTAATTTAAAACGTTAATGCGTAACATAATTTCAAATCCAAATTCTTAATTGTCATTTTAGTTTAACATAAACGCCATTAAAACTTTTGAAAACTTAAGGGAGTATTTACGGATTAGGTTAAAAATGACATCTGTTATGTTTGATCTTAACTAATTTTACTAGCGGATCTACAAACAACGGGACTCGTCGCCGACAAGCTGTCTGTCGTAAATTGTAGTAAAGTACGTAAGCATGCGTAGTAATATCAGTTGTAAAATTCATTCATTAAATCCAATTGAATGAACTTTGTACTTTCATTCATTGTTATCCTTAGCTTCATATAAAAATTATTCAATTACCCTTATTTTATAATAAATAATTATGATGATAACTTTTAACTTTTCTATTAAAATTCATGAAAAATATAATTTTGGTTAATTATTTATTACAAAAGAAATAGTAATGTCATAAAATGTTTAACTGCGTAAGTTTATTATAATTTTGTAATGCAATAAGAAACAACCATCAATCCATCACTATTATCCCTTCATTGGTTCATAATTTATAATATCTTAATTAAGAATTTCAGACAACCATGTTTAATTTAATCGTCTGTTCTTCAAATACACACCCGAAGAGAATCAATTACTTACAAGTATCCACATTCTTATTTTATTTGAGCAGATTGTGTAATTTAAGATGTAGATGATGAAGATGAGTGTTCATTTTAAGATCTGTCAAGTATCCATTTGACAGAACAATGGAATGATCCACTATGTATTCATTAGGGCATTTTTTTAGTTACGCAAGAAAATATTCAGAAGTTGGAGATAACCCGATTTATCAATGGGTTTATCATCATTTAACATAATTTATTTCTGTTTCAACTTTAATAAAATTCATCCCTTGTCCTTATCATTATCCCTCTCTACTTAATTTACAAACGCATCACATTGAACTTAAGCCTTAATATTTTTATTACAGCTTTTTAATATAAGATTGTACTCATAGAATTTCCTTTGACTTCAACTGTTAACGTTCGATTGACCTTTGAATCCATTATTTTTAATGAGTGCAAAGTAGCTGATCTGTTTAAAAAATTGATTATGAGAATGAAGTTTTATAATGGCTCGTTATCTTACTTGTTTAGGACAACAATAACAATTTTCCCATCTGGACGGAGAATAGTCAGAACTTTAAATCCTAAAGCTAACCCTTCTAATTCAGATTTGACTCGTACTGAATTTTCAGGAATGAATTTAGAAAAATGACCCATGGCATAAAACATTGGTTGTTTATATGCAGTGTCGATTGTCCTTTAAGAAAATATTCGTTAAAAAAATGAATTTGAACTAAGAAATTTTCTTTTCTTACGAATCCACAATTATGGGAGCATCTACAAAATTTTTGGACCAATTTGGTCCCCCACCCAAGTCGAGGAATAAATTCCAATCGATCCAGCCAGTATACCAGTGATTGATACCGTTGATAATATCTTCAGCATATCTCTCTGCACGAATCCAAGCACCCAGCCTCACCGGCTCTTCGATTCCAGTTCCAGCACATGCTTCAGTTCCAAGTAAAAACAAATCCGGATATTCCTTATTTATTGTATCAAGGGATGAAGCGGGGTAAAAATTCATATACCAGTGAAGGCCGACGCCATGGACATATTTTGCAGCTTCAGGATCACGCATAACCTATTAAAAAAGTTTTGTCTTGTGTAATCTACGTGAATACAAGCAAAGAGGTTCCATAGTAAAGCATTTAGAAATTCTTACAGTTCGAACCCAACTGACTAGGAATGGACGCTGATCTTCAAAAATTAGAAGCTTAACGTTACCAAATCCACTTCGGTTCAAAGTAGGTCCAAGATTATTTTTGATCCAATCTCTCTGTTGTGAAGCAGTCCAACCCATACAATTGAATGGGAAAAATGGAATCAATCCGTCGATTGGCTCGTTTTGAGCTGTTATACCCCAGAGGGTTAAATTGTGTTTTTTATATTCTTCGAGAAATCGGACAAAGTAATCAGCCCAAGTTTGATACAAATCCTTCTTAAGAAATCCTAAACCTGAAAAATTATCATTTGTTTTCATCCATCTTGGATGAAAACAATATGAATTAATCTTATAATTTAATAACTTATGTATTGATATTCTTTACAAACTTCGGAGCAGACCACGGACACGCTAATAATTTCAATGCTGGTTGGATATTTTTCGCTTGATGAATATATGGAATCTATTATTTGCAAAATTTAGATAACGGTTCAAAGTAGTGCTGAAGTATGAAAAATTAATTAATTGAATCGTGTCAAAATATTCACCTTGTATACTAAATCTTCTTCAGTAAGTCGGAAGTGAAACAGACCAGTATCATTGGATACGTCAGCGTAGCTGTAGGTATGTGTACTAAAATCCGTCCCAGCCATGGGTACTCTACCGATGTTGTAATTGAGTCCATCACGACTGAAATAGCTTTCAATTAAACAATCCTGCAGTTCTTTGGATAAGGAAGCCAAATTAATTCCCGCAGCATCAGTAAAAGCACCTCCGAAACCAATAATTTTTTGATACGTTTGATCTCTGTTTATGTTTAATACAAATTCCTTTCTAAAATCTTCAAAACAATTTATTAACCTTATGAAAATGTAAGTTAGTTAAAATTTTACTCTTATTGTTGTCTGAATCTGTAAAATTTCTCAATTGGTAAAAGAAGCGTTCCCCATCTTCTGAAGATGAAACCTGAAGAAATTGTCCAGGACCTGGAATGTCATCTGTCCAATCCAAATTATCACAATAAGTTGCGTTACATAAACAAACTACGCTTCCGTGTCCATAATTCCTAGGAATGCAAGGTTTTTGTGTAATTTCACCATTTACAATTTCAATTGTAATGAAGTTAAAAATTATGAAAATTAACAAAAGATTCATTTGGAGTTCCGTTGTCAAAACTCAAATTTGTGACGAGAAGCAGCTATTAACACTTAACAAGCCAATAGAATAATGGTCCAGTCCAATCGCATGACATTTCTGTTGTTGATTTTCAGAATAATAAAATTTACTTTGTAATCTTATCATCATCATGCAATAATGGATGATTACACTCAAATGTTAATTTTAGATTGTTCAATTTTAATTCCCTGTCCCATATTTGAGAAATTCATCATAAGAGTAATCGAATAAGAGAAAATCTAAAAAATACTTTTGAAATAATTTTCTGATTTGAGATTTTGATAATTGTGAAAAATATTTTTGTACAAGATCCTCTTCATATTGAAAATGTGTTCTATGTTTCCACTTCGGTTTTATAATTGACGTTAGATTAGTCCCTTGTATAATACAAGCTTGATCTCTATTGTATGATTCTAATGTTCCAATGAAATCGTATTGTACTCTGCAAGGAGTACAAGAATAATAGACAGGTAGCCAATGGTCATCGTAATGTTGGAAATCTGTTTTAATTAAGTATCTTGCAAATTCTTCAAATGTTGGTTCCTTATGTGGAATTGATGTGTCAGTACGAAATTTCTCAACGATACGTCGTCCGTATTTAGCGTAGAAATGGATCATTCCATTTTCTGAAAAAATGAAAGTATTTCATAGCAAAGATGAAATAATAATAAATTAATTGTTGTAATAAATTGTGATTATTTTTTACCAATTTTTGAATAATTGGACAGCTTATCCCTATAAGCTGATAAAATACGGGTAAAAGGATGTCGTACGATAAGAATTTTCAAAGAACGATCAAAATCCTAAAGAAATTGTCAAAATATTATTTTATTTCTTCAAAAAATTATAAAACTAACCAATCCAGGTTCAGGTTCACCATATACTTCTCTAGCCCAAGTACTTAATTGTTTCGGAGGCATTTTGAGTTCTGATTCTGTAATACCAGCAATTAACATCATAAAGCCAGGAAGTTGATCCGGCTTTGTAAACAGGACACCACGCTAGGCGTTTTTCCCTGAACGAGGAATATTATTTTTAGAATGCTCAAAAAAGTTTCACAATCACAATCAAAATTTAAATTACCTATTCATATAAAAATATGAGTATTGAGGTGTTGGAGGATCCTTGTATCCAAAATCGTTACCATTCTCCCGATTAAACAATCCTAGATGAAATTTTATACAAAAACTACGTAATACTTCAATTCTACTTCTTAATTTATATCCACTGCTTTTTCGTCACATTTTGCAGCAAGTGAAATTTCATTATCTTGCTCGTGTCCTACTTGGATTGGTCGATTTTCCATAATGAATATCCAGAACCAGATTGTTAAAATGAATATAAAAATTCCAGCAAATAATTTCGGAAAAAATTTAAGCCTCGAGCAGAACATTAAGAAGAAACTTTTCAACTGAATTCTTTCTTTCTTTTGTATGGAAGCTGGAGAACAATAAACACCTGTCGAATCCTTAATGAGAATCGTGATAATAAAAAAAGGTGTAAAATATTTCACATTTTTTGTAATGAGAACAAAATAGGAAACTAAACATTCCTTCAAAATCTCATTAAGGAAATTTCTTTACGATACCTTTAGATTTTATGGTTTATTAAACTTTGTTTTGTTTTAATATTTTATTATTGGATTTAAAGCTCATCAGCAGCATACCTGCAACCAACTTGGGATCTAATAGAATCTGAAATTTCAGAAATCAAGATGGACTCATCTAAAGTCATCAATGGACATTCCAACAGACCTAAATAAATTGATGCTGTTCATTTGAAACTTAAACTTAAAACAATTAACTCATTAATGGCTTTTACCTTTTTGTAAACAACGTCGTACCTCCTCAATTTCATAAATTAGCCCAGCACTTCCAGAGAAATTGAACTTTTTATCCGACACTGGGGCTGGTATTTCAATTTTACCATTAGGTGTCTCCAATACTGAAGGAGACCAAAAAGGGCAAGGAATCTGAACAAGAAGCAAAAATTAAATCAATTTCTATTATTAATATGATGACTATTTTGAGTTAACTCTTATTGTCCCCTTCGATCCAATTGCATAAGCATCTCTTGGAAGTTGAACTCCGTAATGTGAAAGAAGCGTCGCTGTCCTTCCTTCTGAGTAAATTAGTGTAGTAGAAGTACTATCATCAACACCGTCCATTAAGTGACCCCCTGCGATGACTTTTAAGGGTTTTTCATTCCCGAATATTAAAGTAGCGAACTGTATACAATAAACTCCTACATCCAGAATAGATCCACGACCTTTTTCTAGAAATCTAAAATCAATAAATGAAGATCACTGAAGAGTACTTAAGTCAATAATTGTAACTGACCCAACTCTGTCCATAATGCCAAAGGCAGGCAAGGGAAGGGACAGAGAAGCGATAACTTGCTTAACATCACCAATGGTTCCTTTTTTCAATTCTTGTCGAAGGCGTTCGTATATTGGAAAACACCTACTCCAAATTCCCTGTGGGTGGACATAAATTGACAAATTAAGTTTAAAAATTCAGTATTTTAAAATATAATATTACAACATACTTCCATCAGAAAAAGTTTTTGATCTTTTGCTATTTTTACAAGTTCTTTTACTTGTTTAGAATTCATGCAAAGTGATTTTTCACACAGTACATGCTTCCCTGCTAACAGAGCGAGTTTGGCCAATGGGAAATGTTGAGTTCCAATTGATCCAATATAAACAATTTCTAAAACATTATTACACATTATTGTAATTTAATAGCGGGCCCAGGAAAATGCGAACTTTGAAAACTTAAGTAAGTTATTTTAATTTAACATATTTTAACTAACCGACTTCCGGATCTTTAACAAGTTCTTCATAAGAACCATAGGCTTTTTCAACATCGTAGTCCCTTGCAAATTCATTGGCTGAAGCCAAATCCCTAGCTCCAATAGCTACACGTCTGTGCTCTGATTTTGGAAGTGATTGCATTGCTATAAAATTTCACAATGATAAAAAAATAAAAATACTTTCATCAAATAATTTATCAAACCTGAAGCAAAATCTTGAGAAATACGTCCAGCGCTCATTATACCCCATTTTGTGGCCATTTTTTAAATAATTGGACAATGGTGATGACAATGTTAAAAAATGCAAAAATTAACTTTCAATAGCAGAAGAAAAAAACTTTTGATTTCTACTCTAGCTATATCTCCATCCAACTGATTATCAAAATCTTCTTTGTTACACAATTGCCCTCTTAAACTTTTTACTAAATTCATTATATGGAAACCACTTAACTTGATCTCGTACAATTTTTTAGGATACGCAACGCTCTTCACGCATGATGAAGAGAATTATGAGATGTCTATGCGAATCACAAGAAAATTCTTCAGAATTATTATTAGGAGAACAAGAAGAATTTAATTATTATTGACAGAATCCAATTAAATTAAAGCAAGAAAAATGGAAAATTTTTGCTTAGTCTAATTTCTTCGCATTTCTTACAAACAATTAATTGATTTACCTCCCATACAAATTAATTAAATTAAACACATATTCTACAGATAATGGGAATTAATTCTGATTAGCTGTACATGACTTCTATCCGAAAAAGTAAAGTTTACAATTCGGATTTATGTTTGCACAACCTTTACAATATTTGTAATTGTAATTTACGTTTTAAAGCATTAACTATTATTTAACTCTCGACAATTATTATTCTAGAACACAAATTAATTAAACTTTCTCAGATCTTCTACAGAGGTAAGTTTACAATAGGATTTTTAACTGGATTAACTCGCTTATTTATAAATGTACATTTAACTTTTACTTTATAATGTTACGCTACCTTTGATCTGGAATAATATAAGAAGATGACACCAAATTTCTGAATTGTCACATCTCGGAAATATCATCAAGATAAAACAAATCAACAGGTTCAGGAGGTGGTAAATCACCCATTCCCGGATTCATATTTCCAAACTGTCTCATTACACCACCTCCAATACCACCTGCACCTCCTCGTACTTGTCCTCCAAAGCGACCACCTCTGTCAACTCCAACTCCTCTTCTTACTAATCCAAGAAGACCCATTCTGACGTCCATTCTTTGTCTTTCGGCCGGATTCATTCTATCCACTGGTGGTGGAACTGGAAGTAGAGGAGGACGAGGAGGAGGAAATTCTTCTACTCTTATTTCATCCATGTTTGGAGGAATATCGATATTTGGAATATCCATGTCCATTTCCATTCTTTCAGGTCGAAGAAGAAGAGGTCTTCGTATTCCATGGAATTGTTGAATACCTCGATGAATACGATGACGAGGACGAATCATCTCCATTCTCCGAACTTCGCGCATTTCCCTACGACGAGCTTCCAAATCACGTCGAAAATTTCGCACCTCTTGATTTATATTTGGTTCAGCAATGTCGTCGGCGTCAACCCCAACATGAGCAAGCACACGAATATATTCATCTTCGTCAGAATCATCTGAATCAGAGTCTGAATTTAAAATATCGAAAACAGCCACACGTCGGTCGTCGTTCGGTGGAGGAACTGCAGCTTCGCCGCGGTCAAGTGGAGGTCCTGCCTCAGCTACAGGTAACCGTTCTTGAAAAAATCTTGGTCCTCGTACCTCAGCTACAGGTTGAAAAAATCTATCGATTCGAGGAGGTCGATCAAGAAAATCCATAGGAGCATGATGATGGGCATTTGCTGCAGCTAAACCTTCACCGTTGAATCTATAATATCTTGACAAATCAGGAAGGATGAGGGCTCTTTTCTGACTCGCCATCAACACCTCTTGCACTGTTTCGAGTATGAATGTAACAGAACGACCTTGGTTCCGAAAATCTTCACGAAGGCGCATTTTGGAATCCATGGTAAGCCCACCGCACGATACCAAATTCAAAGTTGAAATGTGTGGGAATTTAGCAATGCGCCATAGACAGTAATCTGTCAACTATGAAAAAAAATTATGAAATTTTTAACATTTATGAAAATATTTTTTAAAATTAATTACCAAAGGACATTCCAAATGGAGGTGTTGCAAACCAGAGATTGAACCAATTCCCAAATACATAGAAATATCCGTCATTTGTTTGCTTTCCAATCGTAGTTTATGCAAGTCTGAAATATTGGAATTCAATCAATGAAATGAAAAATAAATGCAATAATTGTCGATTTAACTTACTGCTCAAACTGCCAATAGACATGTTAGATCGTAACTTTCCAGCATCAACGAGAGATAGAGATCCACTATCTGCTATATCCTTGTAGACAACTTCATCAATTCCTGTGTGGGAACAAATCCAAGCCAAAAGTAAAGTTTAAATTTATAAAAGTAAATCTTAATTTAAATTCAAACATAAAATTTTAAAGTTATGACGTAAGCCTTTAAGGCTCATATTAAAATGCGTTATATTCGATCTTAATAAAAATTCTATTATCAAAAACATACCGGTGATGCCTGAATCTGTAAATCCTCCTTGCAGAATTGTTAACTTTTGCAGAAATGGCATCCTGAGATATATTTCTCGAAGAACTTCGTCGCTTCCTCCACGCATAGAAAAACTGGTCAATTTAGGAAAGAAATCAGTAATTCTACGAATTCCTTCAGGATCATTGAGGATGTCCCATTGCAGAAACAACTCTTGCAGTTCAATATGACCAACTCCCTTTGCGGGAAAGAGTGAAAGTACATTTCCGCATTTGGCAATGACAAGTTTTTTTAATTGTGGACAATTTTTGATGAATGCACAACTCCCAGTGAATCCGCAAAGAGATAAACTTTGAAGTCTTGGAAAATGAAAATCGTATCGAAAAGAAGCAGCAGGAGATCTTGGATGAAAATTCAAAGCGATTTTGACTAATCGATTACTTCCATTCCTCATGAATGAGTTTAGAGTGGCAGCTTTTACATCCGAACAAATTCCGAGAGTTATAAATTTCAGTGGAAAATTCTTTGTGATGAGACCTTGGAGCTCGGTGTCTGTGAGTTGGAGATTGATGTCCAAATTCGTAAGATGAGTACAGATGACTTGTTCGCTTGGAATCATTACGAAAACGTGAAATAAAACTCTAATGAAATCTACTCTATTTGAAGGTGATGAGTATCTTCTTTGGGCGAAAATTGGTAAACATGTAAGTGTTCTGAGATTTGGTGCCATGATAAAGAAATCCTTCAACAGCGTTAGAGGAACCATTTCAACGCTAGATCGCAAACTATAAAAAAAACATAAATTGATTAGCCAATTATTGATTATGCTTTTGTTTTTAAAAGTTTAAGTTTTACCTAAGTGTAGTAATCTTTGGTTTAAAAAATGGTTCATCGTCTTTGAACAAGCGATGAATTCTGTTGTAACGAATAGTTAGAGAAAGTGCTTCCAGATTATCAGTTTGTTCAGCTAAAAACTGGCGAAAATCCGACAATGGAATTTCACAGTAAGCATCAATTTCCAGTTTCTTGATAAAATTTCCAAAAGTAGAAAAGAATTTTCGCAAAGCATCCCGACAATGAAGTGTGTAGCCATCGGATATGTTCATATGATCAGGTAGTCTATCTACTGCGTTATTTTCATCTTCTGCACCATTTCCGGGTCTGTGAATGTTATCATCATGAAACGGTTGTACCATCATCATCGCATTAGCACCAGGTGCATGATGTAAAGGATGATTAGGTGGAATCAGTCCTTGTACTTCAGCTGCACGATAGTGTCTATAACGTATTTGTGCATTAGCTTGACAACCTTTGATTTTCGTAAACGGGCCAAATTGATAATTAGCATGTGGAAATTCATGAGCCGGTACATCCTTCATACTTTCAATGTAGGCGTTAATCTGTTTGACTGAGTTTAGTTTCACGATATAGTTTTTCTGTAAAACATTTTTGGTTTCGGCTCTCCAGGTTGTGCAAACTTTACGGCAGCTTTGTAAATCTTCAGGGCTTAAGAAATTCATTATTTTCTCCAAAACCTAAAACAAATGTCAAGTTGAAATGTAATTTACAACATAATCATTTATAACAAATATCAACTATAAAATCTTACATGATCAATCATTAGTGGATTTAAAAGTGGTCCATTGTCATTAAAATTCTCTTCTTCAACATCAACAATGCCTTCATCGTCGTCACGTTGTAGTTGATTTAGGTGAATTATTTCGATTTCATTATTATGTAATCCATCCTGGGGTTCGTCATTATCAATAAGAATCGCCTCTTCATTCCCACCTTCTTGATTAGGAATAGGATTAGGAAGGTCTATCTCTAGCTCTGCCACTTCCATTTCCATTGCAGAATAAATCTGTCTGCCGCTGTTTCGTCGAACTTGGTGTTGGCGGTGGTTGTGGTAGCGTTTGCTTAAGTTATCCTTAAAAGCCGTGGTTGACAATTGATCGATCGAACAGTAAAGTAAAAAAGATTCGCTTTCAATTTGTCCTCAGCTGGTGGCTTTGGAACTTCGACTGGAAAAAGTTAACTAAAACTAGAAATACTCCTCGTCTTCGTCACTTCAATGAATGACACCCTCCTGCTCGGTTTTTAATTTTCGTTTTTACTTTTTTTCAACTTCCGGTTTAATATCCTAAAATACACACGTTGATTACTCCACACCTTTTCGTAAACACCACCGGTTAATGATTGAGGTGTTGAGTTGAGGACTCAGTAGTGAGTTGAATGTGTGTATTTTTTACTAATACCCCACAATTCCATGAATTTTGACTTCACCTGTCTTTTCCAAAAATTTATTTTAAAAATCCCACTTCAAGATAGCCACTCCTTTCGATCACAAAAAAATTAACCAATCAAATTTTTTTAAAAGGCTTTCGCTTTCTTTTTTTCTTCTCAGAAACAAAATAAAAAATCATCCCTCCTTAGCCTCACTCAAGGTCAACCCTCATCAATTCATCATCCCTTCCTTCCCTTACTTTAAGATTTATGAGTTTCATTTTCATACCTTCTTCGTCCTCTAAAAATGTATTTCTTAAAAAATAAAAACAAGCTTTAACGTTTAACTTAATTAACTTGTCACACAAAAAAAACAAATTCAAAAAATTAACCGAATTTTTACATTTTGTGGATTTTTACATTTTTATTTGATTTTAGTTTTTATCAAGCGACTTTTAAATATCTTTTTACATTATTATTATTTACAAAGTAATATAATTAATTAGTCAATTAACATAATAAAAATTTATTTATTTTAAAGGAAAATGTAAGAAGAATCCGATGATGCAACAATCCAACATTTGATTCTACAATCAGCAGACATTTGCATTGTTGGATGTTGAATTTGTAGGATCCGGGAAAAATCCCTCTCCCAAAAGAGTATCCATTGCTAAAAAACCAAAATTAAATTGAAATTGATTAGTTTAAATCTTTTAACCTTTGATGAAAAACGGAGGAATTTAAAATTATATTGTTTTAAAAATAGAAAAGAAAATGCTCATAAAAAAGAGACTAAAAATTAGAAAGCTTACTTTTAACGTTACGTTAATAAAATTCCATCTCAAAAAGAAAAATGAAAACCCATGATACTTTCACCTTGGACCTTACCAATTATTATGCAGCTTAATTAACCAAATATACTGAGTAAAAGGTAACAATGGAAATAGGAAATTTAGGAAAATGAATTCTGGGGTTCATTTGAAAGATTAGGTAGTAAAACAAGAGGAAAAGGGGGAAAGGTTGATAGAATTCGCCAGGATTTCTGAGAAGTTTGGAATCTAAATGAACAATTAATTCTAAATAAATTAGACTACAGTCTTACAAATATTAACTGTCAGTCCAGTCATCGTTAAAAATTAAGTTACAAGCTATTGAATAAAATTAATTGTATTGTATAGTCTTTTGTTGTAGAGGAAATTAATAGAGTCAAGGAATTATGGATTATTCATGTCTTCTTGCTTATTTTCTTGACCTAGATTTGGTGTGAATGAGGTGAATATTCTTGAATTGATCATCATGATCCCAGAGAATTCTAACAAAACCCCCTTCCTCTTCTTCCATCTTGATTAATTTCTCCAAAATTAACTACTGGAGATGAATAGGAAAGGAAATGAAATGGAAATGGTGCAAATTTTGGACCAATGTCGATTACGACTTTTGGAATGATGTAAACGACGGACTATACTGTTTGTTCGTTGTTGTCTCGAAAGGAGTGAATCAATCACCGGAGAAGAAAATTCCAACGTAGTATCCACAACAATATAATATTGGAATTCGTCAGTTTTACAACTATAATTTTCCTCCATCCCATTGTGATCTCACTATCGACTTTCTTGAGCAATTTAGCAATTTATGCTCTACGAAACAAAGGATCCATCCATCATAACAAAAAATGCACAGGAAAAATATTCATAACATCATCAATCAATTATAAGGATACACTCTCTTCTCACCGACTGGTTCTTCCACTTTTTCCTATTTTGTTCTTAGCTCAAACTGGTGATGAACACTACTTATTTTATAGCACTTTCCAGTTAATTAATTTCTTAACTAACTGCTTACTGCTATGCTAAATTAAACAATTAACGAATAAAAAACTTATTCTATAATTAAAATTAAATATTTTCACCCACAGTATGAGCTAACTTAGAAAACCAGATCATTAAAAAAGACGGACGGGGTGAGAGGTGATGATGGACAAGGATTAAATTAATTTCTTACCTACTTGTATTCCGAGTGAAGATAGCCTTAAATAAATAGAAACTGAATTACTTACCTGATTCAGTGAAGAATTGACTGAAGACATCCTTCAATGTCTGAAATTTGTAACGAAAAATGCGGTTCTCCTCTTCTAGGTTGCGGTTCTTCTCTTCTAGGTTTGCAGATTTTTGCTTCTCGGCTGCCAGTTCAATCTTCTTCTTATCCCTGTTTTGCTTGGAGTAAATACTCCCCTTCGCTTCTGGGTGTGCGATGGGGTCGAGCTGGTGCATCTTTGGTTTCTTAGCTCTGCCTCCTCGCTTCTCCTTCGTAGCAGCTGCCGCTGCCACTCTCTTTTGCTGGAGTGGACCAGCTTGTGATGAAGACTGGGTAGCAACAACAGCATGAGCAGCAGCATCATCCATTACATTCCTGGCCACCAATGAAACCTTGCGACGGTTGGTCTTCTGTAAAGTTGGTGGATCCGAGACGTCGCTCATTGCAGCTTGTTCATAAATGCCAACTTGTCCATATCCTGAAACCGCAATTGGATTTACCAAAGCATCCTCGTCAATAGGCTGGTAGTCATATCCAGCTGGGTCGACGAGAAATATTCCTGATTCAGGCTCTGCAATACCTCCGGTAGTGCCAACTTGTAGATCTCGATATGCATTTGCAATTTCTTGGTTACGCCATGCTTCTTCTTCTTTCACTTCCATGAGATCCTTCCAATCTAAATGATAATTTTATGCTTAGTATGTTTGAAATTGAAAGTAAGATCGAATTACTTTGCTAACTTAATTAGTTTCGCTTACCTTTTTCATCTTCAAACAAAGATGTGTCTATGTCCGCCATGTCCGACCGTTTACTACCAACATCTTGTAAATTCGAGGCTATCGTCATCATTTCTTCATCTAAAGATCCAAGGAACATATCATCGTGTACGTGTTCATTCATCATCCTGATACCTAATTATTACCAAAACAAATCAAAGTCATTAATTGATAAAAGCACAAAAAAAAATTTTTTTTTTGATAACTTAACTCATTTGCTTTTATCACTCCAAAAAGATATCCTACTCGTCAGTTTTTCTACTCGTCAGAAAAAGATTTGAATTATTTTTAAGCGCAAAACCAAAACTTGAACTAAATTTAGATAATTAAACCAAGGAATACTCATTATTATTATGTTAGGTTGTTAGGTTTTGGTTTTGAGCTAAAAAATAATTCAAATCTTTTTCTGACGAGTAGAAAAACTGACGAGTAGGATATCTTTTTGGAGTGATAAAAGCAGACTGGTGATAACTTACCTGTTTGTTCTAATTCCAAATAAATAGTTTAATTTCTCTAATAAGCAAAAGCAATCCAAAATGGAGACGTACGACAACACAGAACAAAATTCAACAAAGAAAAACAAGATCACCTTCTTCCTTCACTAACTAACAGATCGAGGACGAGTCACGAGTCCCAACCGAACTTACTGAGTAGCAGGCGATGACTGACGTAATTAAATCCCTTCTTGTGAGAACAAAGGAAAATGAAATGAAAAAGAGAGGGATGGAATGAAAGAAAGGGAAAAGGGGTGTCTCTGGTGAGGCGAAAGATTTAAGAAAAAACCTTTGAAATGGTGGAAAAAAGGAGGAGTTTTCTGTGTTATTTCATACATGTTCATACTTGTCTTCCAATGACCTTGGACACCACACTTTTTTGCCTCCAGGCACAACAAACAACAAAAAAATTTTGGCTTTCACTTTTTGGGCGACATTTTAACGTCATTTTTTTCCTCAGGGGATGATATAAGATGAAAAATTTATCCTAGCCTTATCCCTTCATTTTTATCTAAAAAATTGTAAGTGGTCGCACTGACCTGACGACCTGCTACAGAGTGCAGCGACATAAAATCGATGATTTTTTAATAATTTTAAACTTTTTTTATTTTTACCCCAAAAATATTTACAATTTAATATATTGCACTTTATCAAAAGTGTAATTAAACAGAAATTAACTAAAGCATTCATTTGCGATGATTATTCTGACAATTAATTTGTTAGTCAACAAACTCACATTATTGTACCTACTTAAATATAATTTTAATTGGGTTGAATTAATTATTTTACAGGCAACTGAAACTGAATAAGGAACTGATGAAACTAACATAAATTATACAATCGACAACCATTTTAACTTTGGTATTTGTTATTCTAAACTACAGTTAAAGACCTTGTTTGTTTACATAATCGTCCCTGTTGTAATCCACGAGATAAAAAAAAAGATTAGCTGCCTTTCCTTATTTTAACTAACTTTGTGACTCTTATATCTTTCTCATACCCAAAGAATGATTTTACATGCTGAATTTGTAATTAATTTAAGATGACTTCTTTGACCTTCTGCTGCGTCTTGACTTCTTCTTCCTTGGACTCCCATCATTGTTTCCTGTTGCAGCCCGTTTGTTCTTTTTCAAGGGTATGGTACCACTTTGAAAGAGACCAAGTCTGTAAATATCCAGTCCATTAAGTGGTTTCTGAAGTTCATTAAGACTTAATTCAGTGTGAAACATCCGCTTCTTAATATACTCTGCACCTGCTTGTGTCAACTGATGACAGAAAATTGTTCTGAAAAATGACAAACTCATCTCGTCAGCGATTGCACAAAGACTCGTGTTGGAGAACTATAGGGAGAAATTCATGTTAAAAAATCAATGGAAAATCATCATATTTTAACTTTTCTTACCCCATAACTCATAATAGTTAAACTTGTAAGAGTTTTACAGTCAAGGAGGCCAAAAAATGCGCTCATTCCTGTAATATGCTTGGATCTCAAATCTAATTTACGAAGATCTGTAAAAAAAAGAAATGACAACAATTAGCTAAAGTGTTTTTAATGTAAATTGAGCAAATCTTGAAAGTTTATACTTACTTTTTAAGGAACCAATGAACGGAAATCGTCTAAATTTGCTATGTGTACGAATAGGTACTCCATTGCTATTTTGGACGACTGAGTCGAGTTTTCTTTCCGGAATTCCAGTAACTCCAGAATCACTAAAAATCCCATCAACTGCTATCAGTTCTTCTAAAGATGAAAAATGCTGATAAATACTTCGAAGTGCAGCATCTGAAAGAAAACGGATATCCAAATGACGAAGATTGGGGAATGATGTTCCAATTCTTTCTAAAGTTTCTGCATCAACGGCGTCTCTTGGATTATGTTGATCAATTTTAAGTGAGACCAGAGATGGATAACGACAAGTTGAATTGAAAGATTCTTCGTCGAAGAACAACGATAAATCTCTCGCTTTCGTTAGTTGAAGATGCTTCAAATTTGGAATTTGAAGTATGAATTTTAGACTCCCCTTGAATGAACGCAGTTCAAGGACTTCTAGATTTTGAAAATTATTTTGAACAGGAAAGGCCGATGAGCCTGGAGGTTCTTCATTAATTTCTCTTAAATATCTTCCAGATGTTGTGAAATCAATGTAAAGATTTTTAACTGTTTTTCCAGCATAACGTAGAAAATTATTAATTTGTTGTGTTGTGACTTCTAAACCGATAAACCAATTGAGTGTTTCTAGAGGATAGTTTCTTTGTTGAAGACTAGTAATATTCAGCCAAAACTTAAACGGGACATTAATATTTTTTAGTTTGAGTAGACACGGTCCGTTCGGTTCGGAAAGAAGACAGATTAGTGGTCGAAGATTTGGAGATTCACGGAATAATATTTGAACTTCGTATTGAAATGTTTCCACAAAATTATCGGGATATCGTGGCGCATGGATATTTTCTAAATTTGGCATACCGGATAGTAAGTGACGAAGGAATAATTTCACATTGTCTTGTTCTTCAACAGACCAATATTGTTGATAATCGATTTGAAACCGGAGCGTTTTCAATTTTTTTAACGAGTAGAGTTCATGTGCTGGATTTTGACTGTTCCATGTAGGAATATGACCATAACTTGATTTAGGTGGGGATAGATGCAACAACAAACTTTCAAGGTTTGGTGTCTTCTCTGCGAGATATTTTCGAAGTGAAATAATACCCGTCCAAGATGCACTGTTCAATTCCAGCGAGACGATTCTTGAACCATGTTGATGAAAAAGTGAATGAATCCACACATTCCTCTTTCCTAAATTCGGTCCGATTTTTATACTTAGACGTCCTTTGGTGTCTTCCTCACAAATATTCAACAGCGTTTTTATGTCAGCGACATTCGACATAGTAATTTGGCATCTTCGTTTTCTTAGGATTGTATTCGCTTCAATAGACCAGTTTTTGCAGACAAGACGACATGATTTGATGTCAGTAGGGGATGATAGATATTCTAATATATCACTTACGATCTAAAAGATTTAAAATAAACATTTATAATCTTCGCAATCATTTACATTATTACACTCCTTCCTAGTCCTAATACTTACATAAGGAATTAGTAGAGGATGCGGAGGAATAAATTTGTCTTTCTCATTGCCTCCCATTTTGTGATGTTGGCAGCCAAAGTCAGATTGACGAGCCTTAAGAGTCCTCAAAATCAATTTAGATGCTTTTCAAACCTAAAACATTAAACAAATTTTAAGTGGTTTACTATTTTAAAAAAACTAACTGCTGCGTGCGTGAGAATGCGACAGAAACAAACTAACAACCCAATCCAACCAAAGCGACTGACTGATGGATTATGTAACTTTAGTTTAGATCATAGCTTTCGTTAATAGTCAAATAATTATGTTTATAATAGATTTTTCTTAAGTACCAACTAATCCGATGGGAAAAAAGACAATGGATGGATTTGTGATGAAGGGAGGGTAGAGGGGGATATGAATACTGTTCGACAGGTACGGTACTGATTGATTGATGTTTCTTTTGTTAATCCACATCCACTCCAGCCAGAAACCTGATTACATCATCAATACAGTGTCTTCTGTGTTCTGTCTTATATTATAAGAAAGAGTGAGTGAAGTCCGTTTCGATTAATAAAATTTTACTGATAAATTAACAAAAAAAAACTTACGAATAAAATTATAGAAGATAATCACATGAGCACCCTGATCTCGCCGCAACCAACAGGAAAAGACTGATGATTAATTTAATAAGAAACCACAACTAAAATCAACAGCCTCTTTTATTGTGATGATGATGATGAGAGACGTCAAGAAGACGATGAATGTGAATGAATGAGATTTTTTTGCGATGTGAGGTGTGTGTTTTCAACGCAAGGAGTAACTAAGAAGTAATACTCCAAACTTTTTAAAAAACGCCCACTCACTCTTTTAACTTCACCCCAATGGAATGGTAAACGTATGAAGTGTGGGACTTGTTTTAGTGGAGAGATGGTATGATTTTTAGTATTTCTCCACTACGTAATCAAAATGATTTATTTGTGTGAGAAAGTGAAGTTTGCACACTTAGAAAAATTTTGCACTTTGCTGGGCAAAAATTGTTATGCTACTTTCCAATGAACTAAAAATTAATTTGATGATTAAATGAAAATGAATTAACTTGAAATTGGAGTTTACACACTGAAGCTCACCTTTTAAATACAGGTAAATTTTTATTTTTATACCTTGGCTCTTGTCCCAAAATTAAAAATACAATTACTTTATTACCTTCCCTATCCTTTTCCCTACTCCTACCTTTAACATTTTTAACAATGGAAAGGAAATACCCTATTAAGAAAAGCCTATTGTTAAATACTTTAACTTAACACAGTTTCATCTGAATTAGGCAGGCCTTGAACCTTTTGTTTAAAATTACTTTTCAACTTTTGGTCAAAGGAATTTATTTTCAATTTCTAACAAACTCAGGTAAAGTACGCTTGAATAGGACTCGCTGAACTGGACAGTAAAAGCGTCACGTCACTCTCTTAAATAAATATTGAGTTTGAAGTTGAATTTTTAGAAAACAATCAATAAACTCAAATAACTATAATTAAATTAATTGATGAGATGAGGATAATAAAAAGAAGCATTCTCCCACTATAAAAGTGTTCTATATTTTTTTTATAGTTTATTAATGAAAAAACTTAAATTATGAAGAAATCCACTTTCTTGACCCCAAAAATAATAAATCCCCTTAAACGTATTTAGCAGTCTGCTCAGGGATTATTTAGGAAATCCTCCGGCTAATCCCTTATCCATCATCAATGGCTGCAGTATATGGCAGCCTGACTGAATTAATTTTGAATTTATAAAATTTAAACGAAAAACAAAAGGGATTAGTAGGCAATTGTTTAAAAAAAATTTTTTTAAGTAGGAGTTCAATTTAATACCCTCTTAGTACGTAGTTAAAATTATAAAATCATCCCCTTCTTTAGTTAATTTAATGAAACACATCCATCTAAATTAATTACACCTTTCCGTATTTATTAAAAAAAATGCAAAAAGTGCATAAAATTAAACATGTTTTAAAAATATCATCTCTTTGATTAAAACATGAAATTTGAATTAAGGAGGAATGAGAAAATGAGATCAATAAAGTTTATTTCATCTCCTGTCCTTTTTTCTAATCTGTATTTGACAACAAAAGAGAGAGAAAAAAGCATAAACCCCCAAAAATGTGTAGTGTTTAGATTAGTCGTTGGTCTATCTCTATCTGGCCCTACTTTATTTTTTGTACTAAATTGTAATGATCTCTTGTAGTTTTTGGCGTTCTCCCTGTTTTTTTATAAGAGAAGTTTCTATTGTGAAAGGTAGACGGTAGTAGTTGTGGAGATAGCCGAAATCCCACGTAAGTGAAGTGAGTCGAAGGAACGTATTATATCATCAAGAGACACACAGAACAGACATAGACAGTTGAGTTTCAGTTGTATTTGTTATACATAACATAGTCTCCCTTATAGTCCATATAGTCACTCACTCGCTTCTGCAACTCCTAAAAAGTAATGTGGAAGAAAGAAGAAAAAAGGAAGAGAATGAGAAGTTCCCTATTCCAACCTAAAAGACTCCATCTTGAGTACTCAGAGACACTTCCCTTATTCAATCCATGAAAAAAATAATTAATTAACACCTTGGACACAATAAAAGATCCAGAGGATGGACAGGAAGTCCACCAATAGTGACTCGGGTGCCGGTGGGGGGAAAAAATCATCTGGAAATTCTAATTCTAATGCAAATCCTATCTTACCGCCAGGACTAACTGCAGAAACAAATTTAGCTGAATTGTTTGGTAAATAATAGAATTTTTTAACTTTTTATTAATTTAAATAACACATGTTTATGCGTAACGCATATATTAAACAGCTGTATTTTGTTTATTTTTACATTACGCTACTGTTTATTGAGATAGGTCATGTTATAGGTCAAATTTAACAGATGATCATTTTTCATTTTCATTAGCGTAAACAATACATCAATTTTTATATTTTGGTTAACTCTAAATACAGTATTGTCATATTTTTTCATCCCCCAATTAAACATAATACGTGTCAAATCATTCATCGTCATCAATTTTTACATTCCATTTTTTTTTACTTTCTTCTTTGACTTACTTAAATCTCATGCTTTTGATTGATAA
>JAQGCN010000436.1:0-22002 GCA_034699725.1 Friesea truncata
TTGTAGAGACGATTAAGCTCAACAAGATTTACCTAAACTTCGTCGGTTATGCATAATACTGTTGTACGGTTTATTATAATTATTGGATTAAATGTCATTAATTAATAGGTCAAGAGTTTAAGAATTTGCAATGTTATTTTAAATAACTATAATATTAATTAGAAACATGAAAATATAGATATAAATAAACTGACCTGGATGACCCTCTCCGACTGACTCCGATGTAAAAAGAAATGTTTCTCCATTATTCAAATTAGCTTCTGTAAATTTATTGTGGTGACTTTGTCCATTACAAACATTTGATGATTCTGGCATTTTGAAATAAACTGAAATAAAATTTAAAATGGATTTATTTGGACTTAAATATTAATTATTACTAAATGTGTTTAATGTAAAAAGTTTAATGAGAGCTAAGAGTGGAGCTCTGTACACGAGGACACAGAAAATAGAAAAGACTTTAAACTCTGTGAACTGTTTGATCCTCGTGTCTTGGTTTCAACCATACCATTCACTCCACAGGATAGATATGATATATCCCTTATTCATAATACAGTCAATTATACTTATAACTTTATGCATAATTTCTAGTATTCATGTATTTACATCACCAAACTATAAAAATATTATATAATATAATTCAAATAATTTTTAAAAGACAATCATTTTTCTTTTTAATATTTTATTATGTATATATTTTATATATATATATCAACTGAATTTAGATTTAGTATGACTGAATTACTACAATATTTATATTAATGTGACATATATTTCTATTATATTTTTTATACGGAGTGTAAAGAAATTAATTATTGTGTGTTTTATTATGATTTGAGTTAAAAACATTTATTGGATTTTTGGACGATGAAATAAGAAAAGACTAAATGAATGTATGAAGTTTCTGTACTTATATGTAGATTTGACTGAGTTAGTTAAATTAAAACAATACTAATTTAGACCTCGAGATAACGATAATGTATGATGATGTAATAATAGTTATCTAGAAAATATAGCAAAGCTAAAGCTTACAATAGAATTCCTACTTACTTTAACAAGTTCACAAAGTCAAAGTTATCAAAGAACTAAACTGTTGTTGTTGGAATAATAGAATACTTTGTATTTTTTAACTTTATTTTAAGTTTTACCTAAAGCCAGATTTCGTGACATGCATGCATATTCATTCAATTTTAACGATAACTTTGTTCGTTCATTTTTTTTTTCCACAATCAATACTATTGCTATAACGTCTTCAGGTATCAGGAATCTTCGGAAGAAAAACAAGCTTAAAACCTGTATTGGAAAATCTAACAGACACCTGTGTACCCGATTTATTTTGTAATTAAATAACAAAACAGGATTAAATTATTTTACATACTTTCCATCTGGTTTTCCTGGTTTCAAATAATTTAATTTTAATAGATTAAAGAATTCCAAAAAAATCATTTTAAATTGACCGTTTACATGATACACTTTTAAAAGAATAAAATGTGTATTCCAATTTACTTTCTTTCTTTTTTAGTGCTTTTATTCAATGCACTTTTGTGTAGCTCACTAATATTTCTCGTGTACATTGTTTTTAATTTTTAATTGATTTCTAGTGGAGAATAATTTATTTTTCTTTATTATAAATTATTTTTAGATTGAGTTTTCAGCTTCTCACGCAATTAAACAACATGATTAAATTTGATCTTACTATTTAATTTTCCGCTTAATCCGTGTGACCGTAAGTTATTTAGAAATCCCAGTCTAAACTGTTCAAGCTAAACAACTATCAAATATCATTAGATGGTTGTCATTAAATTGAAATTGTTGTCGATCTAATCATTCATTCCATGGAAAAAGTCCAGCTCACTTTATTACTTAAGTTCAACAATCGCATTATTCAATAGAATTCTTCAAAGGGGCTGAAGAAATTCAATACATATTGCAAATTTTATAGTAACATTGCATCATTTTTTATGTTAAAGCTAAACAATAAAACAATGTAGCATGGCGTCATTTTTTAATGTTACAGAGACTTCTTTATGAAAAATTCAAAAAAAATTTCGTAATTCTATTTTTTTTATTAAAATGAAATTGTAAGAAATGAATTTGTTTTTGTATTATATTAGATTTAATTAACAGAAATCATCATCAAAGAAATAAAAACGTCTCTGAATTCCGAAGGAGGCTACATTCGTTTATTAAAGTTTATATAAATTCTGGCACCTAACATTGCAACGTATAATAATAAAATCTCCCAATTTAAATGACAATATGTTATTTAAATTTTCTACAGGAGTCAATTGAAGTTTTCTGTATATTTGCACAACAAAAGTGAAGTTATATCAATAAAATTAAATAAATTTTTCCACTTCTAAAATTTGACTTAATATTAAATGGGTGGGGGGGGGACTCAAATAAATAAAAAGTTATTACTGATTTTTTATAAAACTAGAGAAATATTACATTTTCATTGTTAAGAGTTTTTAAGAAAAATAAACGGAATTATGTTTTATCAAATAAGATGCTATCTTGCAGAAAGCTCTCATTACTAAACGGATTTGAAAAGTTTAAATTGACAACTCTTTTCCTAATACTTTGTTTGTAACTACTGATTTTTGTGAGTGGGTAGTTTAATAATCCATTATCAATCAAACAAGAATCAACCTATTTTTTTATGGGAGTTGAAAAGAGAATCTTATTTTTAATATTAGCTTTCTCCTTTTCTTTTTATGAATGAACAGAATTCATCCACCGCCTTTTCTATAGCATGGTTATAACTAAGCAAAGTCTAATTATAACACCAATGTTAATGAACTACACATGCAAAAGAAATGAAATTATATTATTATTATTTGGATGATGATAATATAACATCAAAGCATGAGAGTTCCTTACTTAAGACGCAAAATATTTATATTACTACTCTATATTCAGTAATAACATCTTCAAAGTCAATTGTAACTAAAATTGACCAGTTTTCAATTAAGCACAATTAGTTAAAAAGTGGAATTTATTGCATAGTATTCTTAATTTAATGTATATAGTTTATTGTGGTTAATTGTAGTGTATCTTAATAATATAATTTTAGCTGTCAAAATTAGGATTGATGTTAATGTTTTACGCCATTAACAAATTAATAAAGTTTTTTTGCGGTCTACTAATTTAAGACTTTTTCCAGTCTTTTTTAACTTTCATTTTAAAAACCTACGCGTAACCGAAAAAGCTTTCTATTAAACTTAAAAAATACCTTTCAATTGCATGAACTTCTTTTTAAGGACTCTATTGCCTGAGAATTGTAAATGATAAAAGATCAAGATAATTAATTCATTTAGCTGTTAAAATTAAATTGTTAATGAAATACACGTGTTTAGTTTTAAAATTTAGCCAAAGGGTTGACGAAATTCAATTTCAGTGTAACTTTTACTTTGATTCAGTTAATTATGATTAATGATATTCTCGGATTAAATAAATCCGACTTTCGTTCAGTTTCACTTTCTTCGTTTACTTGCTTCCAACACAACTTTCACTTTTGCGGAAGCTACTCTTCTATGCATGTTATCGAGCGGAGCGTCTGTCTTTCTGTGACAATAACTTATTAAAATTTACTGAAGAACGCTAAATGGCCTTCTATTGCATAGGGTTAAGCCAAGGTCAGATCAAGAAGGGTTTGTTTGAGTACAATCTAATCAGATAAACAGTTTTCTCATAGAAACTTACCTGCACAGTAGTTAAAGGGCAATGGACCCTTAAGGACGCTTCATTTCAGCTAAAATCAGTCCGTATATTTAGAAGTGATTTATATCAGGTATGAAAATAAGTTTTAAAAAAAATTCAGAGTTTGTAAAAGTTCCGTTGTGTTTTAGATTTAAAGTTTCAGTCTATAATTGCTAAATTAGATATTCAGGGTTAGAGCAAAATGTTTTATGTTTAAATATAACTGAAAAGCCGAAGGGATTAATTTAGATCATGGCTGGTTAATTTTTAGAAAGAGTAAAAGTGATTGATTAACCTTCGATATTCTTTGAATCATAATTAAAATAATTATTTACGTGTGGATTTATATATTAGAAAGGACCTTGATTTATTATTATTAGATTTATTCATTCAATATCATGCATTTCGCAAATTTTTACCTGGATCGAAGGTTTTGACAGGTGATGATACCTGGTTCGGTGGATCATAGGATGATAATAGTTAAACTAAATTAATAATTTTCTTTCAATTATTTCTAGCCATTAACTCGTGATAGTCATCGAAGAAGGAACGGAGTCATTTTATTATTTTTTAATCCTTAAAATGAAGAAAAAGTCTCAATCCTACAAATTAGAATCGGTATTTCCTTTGTTGTTTTGAATTGTTATTATCTACTTTAAAGATCTTCTTTTCAGGGTCAAAGTCAAGGGGAGATTAACAAAGGCTTTACTGGAGATGGTGGCAGTGTTGTTGAAAATGGGAAAGAAATTGCAAATGGAGACATGGGAGCAATTGTAAGATGGTTGATTATGAAAATTTGACTTCGGGGCATTGTGTGATATTCTTAAATTTTTAGACAGCAGATGAAATTGGCCGAGATACTTGGGATAAACCAATTGAGTTCCTATTGAGTTGTATTGCTATGTCAGTTGGATTGGGAAATGTTTGGAGATTTCCTTTCACAGCTTATGAAAACGGAGGAGGTAACACGTTTATACCGAATTCATAAAATGTTGAACTTTATGTTAATATTCTAACAGGTGCATTTTTAATTCCTTACATTATCGTACTATTGTTCATTGGAAAGCCAATATACTTTCTTGAAATGTCTATGGGTCAGGTAATTTTCTTTGATCTAATTCTTATTACACAGCACAACTAATTTAATGATTGTAGTTTTCAGCATGCGGTCAAGTGAAAGTGTGGAAAATGGCACCTTTGTTTAAGGGTAATGATGATGAATGTTTTTCCCAAACTCTGATTGGTTGGATATATTTAAATTTCCAGGAGTTGGCTTCGGTAGCATGCTTGGGACAGCCTGTGTTGTCAGCTATTATGTTTCACTGATGGCGATTACAGTATTCTATTTCTTTGCATCCTTTCGTAGTGTATTACCATGGGCAGAATGTGATAACGCTTGGGCCAAGGGACTCTGCAACGGGACTGGTGTTAATACTTCGCTAACACAAAAGACAGTGTCGGAACTCTATTTTGAGTAAATTAAAATTTCTTTCAGTATTTCAGCTAAGCAACTACGAATACAACCTGAAATCCTTCAGCAAATTAAGCACGTGTGCACGTGTTAGAATGGCTCACGTTGAAATATTCGTGAACTTAAAATGACCAGTTTTTTAAAATTAAGTGAGTAAAATTTGTTGTTTTATGTATTTACAGGAATGAAGTATTTCCTCAATATAGTAGTATTGAGCATGGAATTGGGTTTCCACATTGGCGTCTTGCATTATGTCTAATAGCGTCATGGGTCTTAATTTTTTTGTCACTTGTAAAAGGTGTACAGAGTTCAGGAAAAGTAGCTTATTTCACAGCAATTTTTCCTTATGTTGTTCTATTTGTGCTGTTGGGAAGAGGAGTCACGCTCAATGGTGCCTGGAAGGGTATTCAAAAATTTATTGTTCCAGAATGGAAGAAAATACTTGAACCTGATGTAAGATTTAAATTCTGAAGCTGCATTTAGCTAACTACTATTATATTCTAGGTTTGGTACGCTGCAGTTGGTAAGCTGATTAATGAGTAAAATAAAAAAAGTACAAATGTTTATTGTGAATCCAACTTATGTTAGGTCAGTGCTTTTTTTCACTGTCGACTGGATTTGGTCCGATTATAATGTTTTCGTCTTACAATCCTTTTCGGCACAATGTTTATAAGTGAGCACTTACCTTAAAATTTGCTTAACGCCTTACGCTTATTGTAATCTGTATAAATAGGGACGCATTAATTATATCACTGATGGACACCTTTACCAGTCTTTTAGCTGGTTTTACAATTTTTGCAATCTTGGGAAATCTTGCAACAGAATCCGGAGTTGATGTCGAAGATGTTGTTAAGTCAGGACCAGGTATGCTTATAATGCCATTTTAAATGAATTGGAATAAAAATTCTAAGTTTACTTTTTTTATTGCCAGGTTTAGCGTGAGTTCATACAAAATCTTAAGATTAAAAGCTAGATTTTTAAAACAATTTCAATTAAGTTTATACGTTTGTTTTTAGGTTTATTTCATATCCAGGTAAAGTTTAGAAAATTAATTAGTAAGAAAAGATCAATATTAATTACAAATTGTTTAGATGCGATTGCTAAGTTTGACTGGCTTCCACAGGTATACAACATTTGCACTTAGTTAATTATTATTATTTACTTTATTTTTTGACAAGTAAGAAAGTTATGTTTAAACCCTCTAGTTTTTTGCAGTACTTTTTTTTCTCATGCTATTTACACTCGGTGTCGGATCAGCAACTTCCCTTACAAGTGGCCTTATAACAATTGTCTGCGTAATCACGCTACTTTAATATTTTTTTTTATAAACCTCATCAATAAATTAAAATTGATTATTGTTTTTAGGACCAATGGCCTCATTGGAAGAGATGGCATGTTACTCTTGTTGTTTGTCTTATTGGAACATTTGTAGGACTTATATACGTCACACCCGTAATTCGAATTTTCTAACTTCTAATTTTTACAAGAGAAATTTCATTTTACATTTTATATTTATATTTTTTAGGGAGGTCAATTCATGTTAACGTGAGTATAAATTCATTTTGCACGAATTAATTACTAACGAATTTTATAGTCTTGTAGATTATTTCGGGGCGAACTTTGTTATATACGTAATGGCCACTTTGGAGGTAATGCTAAATAAGTTAGAACAGTCTTAGATTTTAACATGCATGGATCTATAATTATATTTTGGTTATTTCTGGTAATATAATACATAAGGTTTGTTTTGAAAATATAAACGTGCGTATATAAATAAGTTTCATAAGAGCTTCTGCTGAATATTTTATAATTATGTTTCAATATTAATCTTTCAGGTAATTGGTGTAGCTTGGTGTTATGGACTAAACAAATTGTAAGTTTATGCTAAACAGATATCTAGTCCTAGTGTTTGCTTAATGTTAAAATTCCTAACAATTTGGTTGTTTAATTTAGTTGCCGTGATGTTGAATTCATGCTAAACATAAAGCTAGGATTTTATTGGAAATTTTGTTGGGGATTCTTTGTACCTGTTGGTCTTATATCCATTCTAATTTATAGTCTTTTTACTTCCAAGCAATTGCAACATAATAATACTGACTTTCCACCCGCAGCTATAGGTAATTAGTATAATTTTACGAAAATGTCTTATATTTAAAGTGTTTTTTGTTTTAGCTGCTGGCTGGACGCTTTCTGCAGTAGCATTAATTCTTATTCCAATTTGTGCAATTCATTCTATACGAACCCGAAAAGCGTCTGGCATTGTTGAGGTAAACAATTTAGAAAATATGTTGAATGTTTTTTAAAAGTTAAATATGCGATTTCAAGTTAGAATACAAAAACATTCGGAAATAATTAGCTATTTCAGCTAATAGATTTTAATTCCTAATTATTTTGGTATATATTATTAATTTAGCCTTGAAATCTTCATACATAAAATAATTAAGGTCAGCTAAATTCTACTCTGGTTTTATTTCAGAAATTTAAAGAATCTTTAAATCCTACTTCGGATTGGGGACCGAAGCATCCACAATTGAGAAAAGAATGGATTCATTTCACTGAAAACAATTAGATAGATAATCTTTATATTTTTGTATTTGTGATTGATTATTTTATTTACCAAATTTTATTCAAAATCAAATTAATAAATTCTTATGAAAAACCTTAAATTATTTCTGTTCTTAATTAATCCATCCTAATTCAATTAAACCTATTTAAGTTTTAATTAACTGTAATTAAAACAAAAAAAACTCGAATGTATTTCAACTTCAAGTTATTAAAGTTTTAATACAGTGTTTGATTTTGAAACAATATTGACTGGAAGCATTAATGTTGTGCATGGATTTTAAACAAAATTGAATGCATCTTTTTGGACTTTCAAGTTTGGATGGGCTTCTGAGCCTACTCCTGGTAGATCTGGTGAGTTCACATGAAGGATTTACAATTCAACATTTTTACAAATTGCACATTAGACAAACAATTTTTTTGCATTATTTTACAAGTTAACTTATAACTAACTTAAAATTGCAACTCCGATTTAATTTGATGTTGAATTTTGTTTTTGAATGTAGACATGGTGGGGATTTGTATTCATTGGTCAATTTGTTCCTTATTTTGTTGAGTTAGTTTTCGAATATCTTGAAAGCTCAAATCATAATGAACACCAGACTAGGCACCGCAGAATGATGGAAAGGGAACCATGGCATGAAATGAAACATCATTCACTTGAAGGAAGTATTCAATACGGACTCACCAATCTGACAATACTCTCCGGATCTTCGGATCTCGATCTTCGTAAAATTATACAAAAAATATTTGACTAAAAATATAGCTGATTACACTCAAATAATAAAAGAATAATTTGTTTTAGAAATTCAGCCTATTTCAACTCTCGAATTGAAATTGCTTATTGGATTTGGAGTATTGCTATTCCTAAGATTAAAAGCACCTTTATTCCTCCTTATCATCGTCTTAAAGAACAGAGTTAGTATACTTTTGTATTAATATAAATTATTGAATTAACTAAAGTAATTTTAAATTTAGGTCAACGAACATTGCCAACTTCTAAAAATTTGGTACTGGATTGGTATAATTCTTGATATTGTCATCGTTGCTTACACTTTTCTTTGGAAATTCAACATAGCAAATATATTGTGCATCTGTTTACCATTTTTGATTCTTCGAATAATTTCTTGGTCTGTTGGAAATTCAATCGTTAATGAGTTAAGTGTTAAAGAAAGTTCTTTATTTCCAATACCTGGATGTAAAGGTGTATTTCGATACCTCGCAGCCAATACAAGAAATGCAATTTCCATTTTGATAACTTGGGAGATTGTAAGTTTTAACAAAGTTTACAAATATATTTTAGCATACATTGTTTTTTAAAAAATCAAACATAAATAATATTTTCCTTTATTTTTTAAATGTAGCTATCAAATATATTACAACTGCTTTCATCGATATTGCTTTATGTTGCGACGGGTGTTTTTGATATGGAAGTTTCATTTATGTTACCAATTGCATATCCAATACATACTCTTGATTATGGATATTATGGATTATTTTTTTGTTGGGCCATTAACATTGTTGCTATTGTCGTATCATCTTTAACATTACTTTCTGTTCATAAGGTAATAATATTAAAGTTATTAAAAATATAAGTCACACTTGTACTCTTTGTGCAATGATTATGTTATTATGTTTAGAATTCATTAATTAATTAATATCATGTTTTAGAATTCACGATCTGCAATGAAATTTCTTGTAGTTCTTTACTTGATTACTGGACTTATTGGCTATCTGACGCTTGAAGCTTTTTCGCTTCTTGAAACATGGAAATTTCAGAAAATGAAAGAAACTTCAGGGATGGAAAACTTATTTTGGGTTGGGGCAATTTTGGCTTTACCAATGATAATTACAACAATTCTTCTAAAAATATTTTTGATTGAATACATTGTGAAATTTTGTAATGAATCTGGAAAACCATATGAAATTCAAGAAAATGAAGCATCATTACAACCACTTTTGTTAAAACTTTCTGATAATGAGAAACAATCCCAATAAAACAAGTATAGACATCCAATATTCTTATGATATGATTTAATTTACTTTTGGGGTTGTGGCGTTGTTAGTTGAGATGCGTAACGACCTGAATAGCCATGTTGCATTTCCAAGTAAGATATATTCTAGTGCTATAAAGAAACGTAGAAGATACAAGAAAGAACCGTTTGTTCGTAATGGGTTCTCACTCCCCTTCGCTTCCATTTTATGAATAGCCTCAAAGTTTTTTTTATGTATTTCTCGTCTTGTTAAGCAGTCTGTCCAAGCTGAGTTGTAACATGTACATGTTGATACGTTGCGTTGGTATAGTTCTGCTCCGGGCATAAATTTTTCTCTCTACTCCTCCGCCTCTATCTGGTGGTACGACACGATATTCGATGCTCGAAGTGTACGAATCCAACACTAAAATTTGGACGAGGAGAGAAGAAGAAGAAGAGCATCCATCCTCGGCTCAAAAGATTTTAGATTCCTTTCCTTTATAGTATTTATTTATCGATTTTTATTTAATGATTATTTCCGTATTTTAAAGTTGAAATTGATTAAAGAATTTACAGTGTTATTTATTAAAGACAAGTATGGAGAGTGCACCTAAAAAATCAATATGCATATATAGATGCAAATATTGCTCAGTTAGCTTCCGTGTTGGTGACGAACTAATCGCTCACAAGAAAGCGTTACATTTACAGGAAATTAGGGAAGCCAAATTACTTGCAGCTAAAACTGCGGCTTCTGGAAATGGAAATGCTCTTCCGTAAGTGATAATTGCTGGATTTATAAAACTTAATACAATTTTTTCTTTAAATTGTAGAATATCGGCGTCAATCGTCAAGCAAGAATTCCCAAATTCAAAGACAAATCCAGTACATAATGGTCAAGCTTCATCTCAAAAAGCACCGTCAATTCAAAATAAGGCTACTATGTAAGTTATTTTAATTAAACATTCCATTTAATGCTTTTAAAAGCTTGAGGTAATAAATCTTTAATATGTCATCTATAGTAACAAATTGAATATTTCATTTTTAGCTCTGCAACATCTTCATCCCAAAAAATTCCTCAGCATCAAAAAAATCTAATTGAAGCAACAAATTCTCAGCCAACCGAGCACCCGCAGCAGCAGCGTCCAAAGTCAGTAATAGACATTAAGGGTTTTCCATGCCCAATTTGTGGGATAATCTTTAACTATGATTATATGTTATCTAATCACATAAGTTTACATACTTCTGGGGATAGGTATAAGAAGGAATCCAGGACTTCCATTGAAAATGGAAACTTATCTCAAAGCAGACACCGTTCTAATGAAATTCAGAATTCAGTTGAATCTGAAGCTCCTCAACCGGAAACATCATTAAGCTCTGGAGCCACCTCACTTTTATCATTAAAAACTAATACATTAGCACAGACTCATGCTTCCTTCCCTACAAGGTTACCTGGACCATCCCCAAAGCCACGTAGGCGTAAAGATTATTTCAGAAACAAGTCTCGAATGCGCTATAAATGCGAATATTGTGCTCAGAAGTTTCTGCGTCAATCTTTACTGAGGAATCATATCAATAATAAGCATCATTTTGTATATGAACCTGCCTTTGGTAATCAAGAACTAGAAATCGAAGATGGAACAAATTCTGTTCTTCCTGAATCTGTGTGTGAAGTAAAGCTTGAAACATCGTGGGTTCGTCGAGGAAGAAAATGGAAATCAACAACAGCTGAAGCGGAAAGGCGAAGACTACGTTACAGTCAACTGGATAAAAAATTTCATTGTGAGGATTGTGGTCTGCAATTCCGAGAAAAATGTGCTCGGAATCGTCATATGGAAATTCATACTAGAAATTTACCAATCAAATGTAACTATTGTACTGCAACTTTTAGTAGCACATTTGGCCGAACACTTCATACTTTATCTGCACATCGGACAAGGCCAACTTCTTCTAAATTGATGGTGTCCCAAATTCAACGCAAGAATATCGTACAGGAAGATTGTCCTTTCCAATGCAATGCTTGTGGAAAACCCATGAAATCTAAAAATACATTATGGATGCACTATCGTCAAGTTCATGGAGAGAAATCGTTCAAATGCGACCATTGTCCATACAGGTCGACCAATCGTATCAGGGTCAAAGTTCATATGGAAAGACTTCATGAGAATAGATATGGACCTCAATTTTCTTGCACTCATTGTGGAGCTACTTGTCCATCTCAGCGAGTTCTAAATGACCACCTTCGGCTGGTACATGAAGCAGGTATTCCTGTAGCATCGTCATCATTTGTTATTACACCGGCTGAGAAACGTCTTGCACCAAACCTTCGTTACAAATGTCCAGCAGACGGATGTCCGTACATTGCCCATATTAAATGTGAAATAGAAAGACATGTAAAGAATGTACACGAGAAAAAGAATAAATACAAATGCAAGGAGTGTTCTGCCTCTTACGGCCATCTTCGTCATTTTTATGCACACAAAAGTATGCATCGTGGGATTGCTACAGCTTCTAAACGTACACATGTCAAAAATGTACACAAGAAGGTATGTTTACATTTGTTTATGTTAAAATTATCATTATATTTTGTTTTCTATTACGTAGGTATTTGTATCTCGAAGAAATGAATTGTCAAATTATCCATGCAATTTCTGTCAGAAATATTTTGATAGCCGAAAAGCGGTTCGCCTACATACACGTCAGGTTCATGGGGAGAAAAACTTCAAGTGTAGCCATTGCCCTTATGTTTCTGCTAGCAAGAACTCAGTCCTACTTCATACACAACGACTACATATGAATAGGCATGGGCCACGGTTCACTTGCGTTCATTGTGGAGGTACTTGCGCATCACATCGTGTGTTAAGAGAACATGTCCAAAGTGTACACGAAAAGCATGAGATGTCTACTGAATATGATTCAACATTAACAGAAGCCGATGAAGAAATTCCTGAAACTGTTTCGATGTCGCCACTCATTCCAAAAGGAAAACAATTTGCCATAACTCCAGCTGAAGCACGACCATCTCCGCGTTATCGTTACAAATGTTCAGAAACAGGATGTCCCTATTATGCAACTTTGGCAGTTGACCTTGCAAGACACGTGGAGAAAGTTCATAATCAAAACAATCCATTCAAATGCGATCAATGTTCAGCATCTTACTTACGGATTGACAGATTGTATTTGCATAAAAGAGCCCATGATGAGGCACGTGCAATTACAAGTACAAGTGAGAGGTCTTTGGTCACAGGACATAAATTAATTAATGCAAACCGAGTTAAGCCAATGACACCAGTTCCAAATCGTGTTCCGGTAAGTTTATTTCTATTTCTACCTAATATAAGTTGCAATTGAAGTTTTTTTTGTTTAAACTAATTTTTTTCCCAGGTTCAAACATTTACTTGCAAATCTTGCGATGTGAGTTATACAACAAACCGGGACCTCCGTCGTCACTACACTGCACAATATCACAAATATAATGAAGAACTTAAACAGCATCAGAAATATGGCTCTGCAGCTCCAAATCCTGACAGCGTTCATAAGCAAATCCTGTGCGATTACTGTGGAATGGCTTTTCAATCAAAGGAATTGAAAATGATGCATATTGCAAATAAACATGGAGGAGTTGAGACTATTCATTACCATAATACTGAAGATTCCAAGAATTCTTTTGTCGAAAACTTAAACTTGAAACCTAAATATGTGTCTCCTATTAGACTTGGAGGAATACTAAATGGAAATCCAAGGTAAGTAATTTGCATCGTTCTTCAATGCAAAAAAGTATATTCAATATTTAAATATTTTGTAATAGAATTGCTACTGTGGTCAACATGCCAAACACTACAAGTGTTTATGTTCCTGAAGGGGATTCTGCTGAGCGAAATAATTCAACGATGACTATAACACATGAAAATAACCGTGGGCTAAGGATAACGACGGTGAAGTTTGGAAAGTAAATGAACTTGGGATCTCAAAGTGGACGACATAATTTATTTTCATCACATTTTTATAATAGCATAGGATTATAAATGATGACTGACTGTTTGTCCTAGGTGTTTCCTTCCCTGCAATAATTTATAGTTTTAATTCTTAATTATGAAAACAAAACTCTGAAAGGATTTTTTCAAAGAAAACAGAGTCGAGGAGACCGATTTTCTTTTGATTTTTCAATATTTATATTCTGTAACTCCCGGTTACATAAATTACCCAGGGTACCTTATTGTACCAGGGTATACCCATTGTTTCATTTAATCCAGATTGGTAGTCTTTTTCTAATAGTCTTCTAAAAAATGTTTCTTTTGTAAAACTGATAATGAATTTTATCTGAGAAAATGATACCTAAACAAGATTCAAGTTTGTCTTCAAAATTTCTTAATACATTAATTAAGGCAATAGTTGAATTACAATTGGTGAAATTTATATTTGTATTATTGAGGTAATCGTAGAAATTAGAATTTGTAGAATTGGAAAGTTTCACTATAAAATTAAGAACTCTCTTAATTTAACTGTCAATTCTATTATTTATTATTATTTATAGTTTAGTAACATCATTTTGGATCTCTTGATTAAAATGTAGTGTAGAGAGTGATGTAAAATAAATAAATAATTTTGTGTGTAATTCTTTAATAAGTATCAGCGTATGTATTGAATATAATGTTTTTTGTTATTAATATTATTATTGTTTGGTCTAATATAAGATGGTGGACACCGAAATCCGCAATGGTACCATCTCTTAATCCAATTCGTGCCATAAAGTCCAGAATCTTTGTGAATAACCACTATAGCACTGCAGAAGTATATTACTTCAATTATCTAAAAAAAATACACGATATTAAGGACACATTAGAAATTTTTTTTTAAATATTACCAAAAATATTACGCTCAGGAGTTTCATGTTAGGAGTTCTTCTGAAAATAAGCTAAAATAGAAAGTTAAACAAGTTTTATATCGGAATTTTAAAGCTGGTGAAAGTTTCTGATTTCATATAATTAGTATGTACTCGTAAAATGGAAAAGTAAACAACACGAATGTGTGATTTCTTAACATGAAATCATAATTCAAATCCAAAAGTTCTGAAAAGAATGCTTTCAATTTATTTCAATCTATTTGGAATTGCATTCAATGTTTAAAATATATAAAATCATAATTTAATAAACGTAATACTATTGCAACAAATAAAAATAATTATATAATATAACAACAACGGTGGTATAATGAATGAGCAAGCAACAGAGGACGATAAAGTTTGCATTTATAAGCTCCATGTGTTCCTTAAAGTAGCAGCTCCAACTTCTGCTACCATTCGTATTGTTATATCGTTTGTGTTCACATCACTTATTTTGAATAATGATCCATCAATAACTCGCAGTCGCTTGGTCCCAAATACACTATTACATTATCATTGAATTTAATTAATTTGTAGATTGATTCTGCATTTTCTTTTTCTTACCGAAATCTTGAATCTACAACAGCAGTTGGATCACTTTGATCTTTACCCATTGCTGCAGTCCCACAGTATTTGTACGCAGTAACTGTTGCATGTCTAGCAAGACACTCGAAATATTCATCACTTTTAAACGGCACACCTTCACATCCTGGAAATGGTATTGGGAACAACCGTGCCCCTATTTCTTGAAACGCACGAGTTCTTTCAACAAGTTTTACAGAAAAGCGCATGCCTGGAATAAAAAAAAATCGACATAATAAAGAATTTAGTTAGAAATGAACTCTTAGTTAACCTTCGACAAGAGCTCTGACGTCGCGTGGATCTTGTAAGTACTTAGGATTTATAATAAGTGGGCTATAAGGATTCTTATTCCTGAGTCTGACATGTCCATATCCATATGCACGATTAAGTGAAACAAATTGAAAAAATGCATCTCCAATTCCGATTGATTTTTCTATAAAGGCCACAGATCTATGGTTAAAGTTTATACAAGTCGAAAAGAAATGAAGTCCATTTCTTGTTGGTGTTGTTCCTAGTACATATGTATGAATATCAGGATAATATGAAAGTCCCAGTTCTTTGTTTTGTTCACTATTAATAACCCATGTTGCTTCTGTTCCCCCTGATCCCATCATGCCTTTTCCAGTAGCGAGCCATTGCATAAATGAAGATATATTTACATCCCTATTCGGGTTAAAACCAAATCCAGGTGGTACTTGGAACGGCCCTACTATTCCACCATATTTGTCTTGGAGACTAAGTCCAACGGGCAAATCGAGACGAGTTGGGATCTGAAATAATTAAAGAATTTGTATTATTTGAATTTTATATTTGAATTCCTTTAGTTACCCCCATCTTAGTTAAATGGTCACTTGGTCCGATCCCTGCCAACATTAATATTTTAGGAGTCGATAAAGCACCTGCACAGAGAATCACTTCTTTTGTAGCTCTCACGAAATAATGCAAGCCATGTCTGTCGTATTCAACTCCATAAGCAATATTGTCTGGCGTCATCCGAAGTTTTGTAACAAAGGAAAATTTACGAATTATTAAATTTGGTCTGAGATTCATAATAGGTAAGAGAGAACTATGATACGCATCTGCTCGTCTGCCATTGTCTTGGTAGTATTCAATCGGCGCAAATCCTAAAGTTAAAAAAAGAATTCGTAAACTGAGTGAGTTATTTTAGCCGTTGTTGTAAATTACCTTCGGTATTTGGACCGTTTGCATTTGGATCTCTAACTCTGTATCCAAGTTCATTGGCAGCCCTCATTAAATTATTGGCAAATGGAGGTGTGGGCTGATTTTCAATTCCCATTTGACCTCCAAACCCGTGGTCACCTGAAAAAAAGAAGTTAATTTAAAAAATTTATTTAAAAAACTTTGAAGTGTTACGTGGATTGGGATAGTATCCTTTGTAGTTTTCAACGCGACGATAATATTTAAGTATGTTCTTCATCCTCCATATTGGATCTCCAGTACGCTCTGCAATTGTATCAAAACCTTGAACGTTCCCTCTTATATCTATCATTCCATGAATAGAAGATGAACCACCTTTTTAAAAGAAAAACGTAGCTTTAGAATTTATACTTTATGATCATTTAAAAAAAGTTATAATATTACCTAAAGTTTTCCCAGCAGGCCAATGGGAAACCTTCAATAATTATAAAATTTGTAATAATAATGGTACATAAATCCATAATAAATTGTTTTTACGTTGTAATTAAGTCCTCTATTAGCGTGTGTTTGTGGTACTGTACGATAAGCCCAATCCACTGATTTCTGATTGTTCATAGCGTAAGCTACAATTGGAAGACTTTGGATCTGTGTTGGTATTCCTCCTACATCTAGTAATAATACTTTTATCCATGGATTCTCGGATAGTCGATTTGCTAATACGCATCCAGCCGAGCCCCCACCAACTAAGAATATTTTTGACGTTTTGAAAATAATTTTAGTTTAAAATTATTTTTTTCTAAAAATTAGACTTGTTACTTAAACTACATATTTTAGTAGTGCTATCATTAATTTAAGTTTTAAACTTTTCAGAATTTCAGTTCTAGTAAGAAATATTTTCATTTTCAAATTTACAACTTGAAGTGCATAGTTGAATTGTCAGCGGAATATTTAATTATATAATCCGTTAGCATATTGATATACCTTTTAGCTTTTTGTTCTAAAAACTTACCGATAATAAAATCAAAAATTTCGTCCTGCGCTTGTTCTGGTAATGTTTGGATGTCCATTTTTCTGTCCAGCTCCACTTCAGCATTCATCAACTGGTCAAGAAAGTTTCCTCCGAGCGTGATAAGAGGTACAATAAATGCTGCTGTGAACCACGCATCTGCAAATGCAAATATATTCACCATTTTTCTTATTGCTCCTAACTTGACAGTATTCACACGTTCACGTATCGAAGGGTTCAACACGAGTGTGATTCTGTCCTGGAATGAATGATGTCTTAAACAGATTACGTTTTTTCTCTTCCTGAGAAAAGAGAAAGTGTACCCTTAATAAACGGCGGTGATGATGGAATGACACACTTTCCGTCTACCCGGATTTCAATAATGAATAAAAGGGTACCAGAAGAAAATAAAGATAATTAATCACGCTTCCTTGATTCATTTCCCTAATCTATTTCAGGCATTTTCTAAAAGCATGTAGAAGTAAGAATTTGCGAGAAAAAAACATAGTTGTATCTAATTAAAAAATTAACGAGTACGACTTTTAATCCTTTTACCGAAATAAAATAGAAGTCAATTATATTTATTATTAATGCAGTTAAGTTAAGATTTTTTTTTGAGAAATTAGTCATTTCATGAAATGACATTTACTAATTTAATCGCATTTAATTAGGTCTTTTCATTAATTTTTCCTACAACCTAATTTTAATAATGACGATTAATCAAGAGTCTGTAAAGTCATCAAAGTCAATATTTAATGACAAAAAGTGTGATCATCATTCAATTGTTAAATCTAATCTTGACTTCAGATTAAAATGCCAATGAATTTAATTCAAGGAAATCCCCGAGCTTCAAAGGTTGCAAATATCTCAGTTCATGTCAAGTCAAGGTCATTTAAAAATAGGCAACTTGTCAAACAATGTCAAAAAATTATAATTAGTTATTTTGCAACTTATGAAATAAAAAAATTTCTTCATGCTTTACAATTTTTAATCACAAGTTTAAAAACACCTATTTTCTAAATATAATACTATTACTAATACTAATATTACTAATATTTGAATATTTCGCATCAATGTTTTAACTTTAAGAAACAACATATTATATCCTATCATTTTGCAATATTTGAATTTACAAACCATAAACTAAACTAAATTTTGGAGTAGTTAAATTAATTAGATAACTATCATTTACCACTTGTGATTACAAGTAATGACGGGATTTGTATTCGGATGACGGAATAAAAATATATAAAAGAGACTTCGTTCACAAAGTTAAAGCACTCACGATCTTGTCGCCATCATGAAACTTTTAGGAGTATTGACCTTGTGTGTTGCTGCAGTTGCAGCAAAAGAGATTGGACGAAGCCTTGATCGGTAAAATTTTTGTGAAATAAGTTTCGATAATTTTTTATTTATTTTTAATTGCTTAAATTGGATTAGGTTTGAAGTATTGAGCGTAACAGCCGTAACACCAACTCAGTTTACACTTCTGAAAAAATTAGTTCAAGATGACGAATTAGATTTTTGGACATCTCCAAAGTATCAAGGGGTCACGGATATCATGGTAAGTCCAGAACAAAAAGGAATCCTTACAACACTTTTTGCAGCTGAAGGAATGAAATGGAGCGTCAAAATCCAAAATGTTGGAAAGTAAGAATGTAATATTTGTTTTTCTATTAAACGTAAATTTAAAATAAAACTGCTTTTAGGATGGTAAATGAGCAAAAAGCTGAAAACAACAAGAGACTAAAGGCTACTGCAGGAATGAGTTGGACTGCTTACCATAGTTATAATGAGGTAATTCTTCTTTTCAAAATTTTGCTATTGTTAAAAATCCTTCTAAAAAGCATCCTTTCTGATTTTAATTTCGCATAGATTGTTACATGGTTACAAAGCATTGCTTCGAATAACCTAGTCACCCTCTCTGTTATTGGTCAAAGTTCTGAAGGTCGTGATATTCACCAAGTTAAAATTTCCACTGGTCTCGCTGCTAACGGGGAATTGAAACCAGCAATATTTATTGATGCTTTGTTTCATGCTCGAGAATGGGTGACTGGAGCGGCTGTTACTTACATCATAAACGAAATTATTAACAATCCAAATGCAAACTCCGAAATTTTGTCTAAATTTGACCTGTTCGTTGTACCTATCGCTAATCCTGATGGATACGAGTTTTCTCGTCAAGGCAACAACAGAATGTGGCGTAAAACTAGAAGTACTAACCAATACTCGAATTGCTTGGGTTGTGACCCTAATAGGAACTTTGCATTTCAATTTGGTATGTATATCACTAATATCTTAAAACTTTTTCATATCCAAACATTTCTTAGGCGGAGAAGGAACATCCAGTAACCCATGCTCTGATATATTCAGTAAGACTTATTTTTTAAACTTCGAATATTTTTAAAAATAATTCGGTGTGAAATCGTAGAAGGACCACACGCTTTCTCAGAACCAGAGACAGCAGCAATAAGCAAAGCTATCAATTCGCTTCAATCCGAACGAAGAGTACATGCATATTATACAGTACATTCTTATTCCCAAGTAAGTTTTGTTTAACTAAAGTAAAATATTGGGGTTAAATTTTAATAGAATTTTGGATTTTTAAGCTTTGGTTGTTATCTTGGGGTTACACACAAGGAGCATACCCAGAGGATTATTCTGAACTTGTAAATTTAAAATAATAATACTCACTTAAGTTAATATTATTTTATCAAAAGTGTTATATTTTTGAAGTTGGCCTGGGGAAAAAAGAGTGTAAATGCTATCAGAAACGTTCATGGTATTAACTATTATTTTATTATCTTATCTTTATCTGTATTATGAAATGAATTGTTCATTAGGTAAATCCTATCAAGCTGGCCAAGGCGCAGATATTCTTTGTAAGATAATTAATTCAACAAGTGTATTTAGGTAATGTGCTAAAATATGTGATGCTGTTTTTAGATGGAGTTGGCGGTGCTGCTGATGATTGGGCAAAGAGTGAAGGAGTTAAATACGTAACAACACTTGAAGTCCGCGATACTGGATATTATGGTAAGTGTTTGATAAATAATGATCTGGGTGAAATACTGCGTCTGATACGTACTTGTGATGATATAAATCTTATAACTCGATGAAAATATTCAGTTTTGTAGGACCATAATATTAGTTTTAAGATAATTTTCTGTGCTGCAAGCAGTTTTTTTATATTCGTATTATTTCTTTACAGGATTTCTTCTCCCCGCTGAACAAATCATTCCAACAGCAGAAGGTAGTTTTAAAAAAAATTTTTTTTGAAGATTCATATTCTTCACATTTATTTTATTTTCACAGAAATCTGGGAAGGTATCAAAGTCATTACAACTACAGTCTAAATATACACAACTATACTAAAGAAACTGTCGAAATAAAACTCTAAATTATTTTCTAAATGTAATAAAGCACGTTATACCTGTGACATTTATGAATTATTAAACATTTCATGTCATTTATAATATTAGATTTGAAACATTTGAATCGATACTAGAAATAATTTATTTTAAACTTATGTCATATTCTTATGTCTCTGGTACGTTCTCAGGGATCATGATATGGAATATTTTTAGATCTTTTGCATTTTATACTCTGGTTTTGTGTATTATTCATGAGTAGATGTATGGGCTGCCTCCTTTCCGTGATCTATTTACTAGCAACGACACAAGCAAATCCAAACTGAAAATATTGAAATTATAATTTATTAACTTGCGAAGCTAAGTTATTGTGATCCTCCCTGTATGTCTGTCCGTCCGTCCGTCTGTCTGTCCCGGGTGGGACACGATAACTCAAAAACGCGATAACATTTTGAGAATATTTTTTCACAAAAAGAAAGGTCATGACATGAGTAACTATGCTAGTGATTTCCAGCTTTCCATGACCTTTCCTTCTGGGTCAACCAGAGGTCAAAAGTTTACCATAGGGAGAGCATGGGAAAAAACTTAGAATATTTTTTTGACTTCAATATTCATTACCGCATAACCTCAAAAATGACCGATACAAAAGTTGTTCAGAATTAAATTTTCAACAACTTTTTCCTGTGATTTTTTTTTCTGTGGTAACTCCTTAAGGTCACAGGTCAAGATCAACCTTAGATTCCCTCATAACCTCAAAAATGACCTATACAAAAGTTGTTCAGAACTACATTTTAAACAAGTTTTTCCTCTGACATTTTTTTCTGTGGTGACTCCTTAAGGTCACAGGTCAAGGTCAACCTTAGATTCCCTCATAACCTCAAAAATGACCTATACAAAAGTTGTTTAGAATTAAATGTTGAACAACCTTTTTATCTGACATTTTTTTCTGCGGGGACTCCTTTAGGTCACAGGTCAAGGTCAACCTTAGATTCCCTCATAACCTCAAAAATGACCTATACAAAGTTGTTTAGAATTAAATTTTGAACAACTTTTTTCTCTGACAGGTTTTTCTGCGGGGACTTCTTAAGGTCACGGGTCAATGTTGTTTAGAATACAATTCAGAACAACTTTTTAAAAAACATTTTACTCTGCGTCGGAATTCACTGATGCAAAAGTATATGAGGCCAGTAAAGACCACTGGTCGGAATGTTTGGTGGTCTCATGTAACTTTGATGACAGACAGACGGGTTTATAGTTTCTTCGCAAGTTTTTTACACCTGTTTCCTTAAGAACAGTTTATT
>JAQGCN010000437.1:0-21995 GCA_034699725.1 Friesea truncata
AGTTTAACATATTTATTTCGAACTGTTTGATTGTAACCACGTTGAGGGAAAGCATAAATTATTTCTGGTGAATTCGATAAGTAGCAACCAACTTTACATCCGCCAATGTACTTAAAAATCGGTAAAGTAAAAGGATATCCCACAGTGTCCAAATAGACATCTAAGCATATTATTAGATTGATGTTCTTTTTTTGTCAGTTTAAGAAATTTTTTGCATACCTGGAACAAATTTTAGTAAAGCTTCCAGACCGAGTATAATTGAACCTAAATTAATTCCCAAGCGAGGAAATCTGGGGTAAGTACCAGGATCGATTAGATTCCTTTTTTGCAAATATACGAATTCCACATTTGAGTCTAGGTTTAAGGTAATGTTGAGTTTAATCTTTGCATTGGCGACTATTTTTTCAGGTGGTGAATCAGTGTCACCCGTATATACAATATAACGAAATTGTGGATATCTAATGAAAAACAATTTAAATATTTTAAAAATATTGTTCAACTAATACAATTACGATATGCTTTCACTAACTTGCTTTGTAATGCTGCTAGAACAGCCCAAATTACCCTTTCTTCCGGGTTCCCATAAGTGCAGAAAGGATTAAAAATACCAACATAGAATCGATTATCTCGAATTTTTTCAAGGATTCTGCGTTTACGTATTTTCTGCAAATTACAAAAAATTGTTTAGCAAGAATTTAAGGAAAGTATGTTTTAAGTATGCAATATTTAACGTTATATTTTACTATTACTGTTATTTATTAGTTAGTCTTCTTAGAGCAAGAGCAGCATTCCAATTTCACTACCTCACCTTGATTGTTAAACAGATTGTAATAATTCCAAATCCAACAACGGTTACAATTACTGAAAGTAAAATTATTATAAGAAACATATTTACAAAGACTTATTTGTTTTGACAAAAAAATTTTTGGCTTTGATTCAAGTTTAGAACTCGGAACCGGAAGGACTTTCTCGGAGAAAGGGAAAGTCTACTTTCACTTTTTGTTTTTGCTTGCTTATGGATGAATTGTTTTTGACAAAAAATTGTTTCAACCAAACAGTTTTGTATTTTTGTAAAGAAAAAATGAAATTTTGCAAACAAGAAATGACAATATTTTACACTATAGCATGTTTTTATTCTTCATAAACAATTAAAACAGTTGCCATTATTAATCTTAATTAAAATAAAATTTAAAATTGAACACTTCTACTGAAAACTTTTACCCATTAAACACATAAAATTTAACAAACATAAATGCAATACCAGCGTCACCACCCCCAAATGCTAATAATAATTCCATTAATTAACTTTAGTAGTTTAACTTTTTTGCAATAGAAGTGTTTTACTTTAATAATAATTAAAGCCTACGACAGAAAATTGTTTCTAATTGATTGATAATTGAAATGTAAAAAGAAAATTAAAATTTAATACTAAATTTAAATTATTTCCAAAGAAAGACAATAAATGTCCCTTTCCTTGAATTTAATAATATTCTTGTATTAATTAAAACTAAAAGTTAAAATTAAGAGCAGAAACGACTAAAATTATACTAAAAAATTTATTTTAAAGTGGGCACTGAACAATGTTTTTTTTTATTCAGCAGGAGAAATTTTTTAAGCTGATTTAGCAATTCTTTAGGCAACTCGGCGTCTTTCTTAAACTGGTCATGCTATGATTTTGAATTTAAATTAATTAAAAGAGTTTGTTTAAATTTAAGAAAATTAAAATGTTTTTTTTTATAATTGGAAATGTTTAAAAGTAAAATTTTGAAAGTATAGAAATGGACGTTATATTTATTAGAAAGAAAAATTGCAAATCAAAGATTGGGTGCCTTGTTGCAAGGTTTTCTTAAGATAAGTATTATTTTTTTCATTAAAAGAAGGTCGCAATGAATTAATTACTTAGCTTCAGGTTTTTCATTTCGAATATTAATAATGCCATATCATTTTTTCTACCGTTCATTTCGGCATTTTAGTAATTCTAAATCACAAGATGTGAACTATAAATATAATTTAAGCAAAATGTTTTATAGGCTACGGATTGAACATTGAAGTTGTAAAGTTTCTTCGTGGAATTTGTTTACATTAGATTCAGTGTTTCCCTTTGAAGAAGTAATATTATAATAATTCCCTTATTACACTTATTTTTTTATAATGTATCTCAATTTCCCATCAAATTCTAACCAATATTCCTAATTTACTAAGTATAGCTTTTCTAAATGTAAATCTATCCTTTTTTATTCCTTTGTATCAAACTACAAGACTGTTGAATTTTACTAGAAGATGAAACTCAACCGATGATGGTCACAGCGTCACTCGAGCTCTTTTTTTTCATGAATAATAATTATAGGATCGAACGAGTAAGAGAACCATATTTATGGGATTGAAGATGTTCCTTTAAATAAAAAATATAATTAAAATTAAGAATGAAGAATTTTTTACTATTCATACTTATTGAGAGACGCGAGATTTATTCTCCTGGTTTTTGTGGGATTGCTGTAATGGAGAGTCGTCGAATGTTTGGTTTGTCGTATTCTTCCATACTCATCGTACGTTGACGATGTAACTTTTCAGCTGCAGTATCATCAGCCCCACCTGAGAAAGTCCTCTGCCGCTCCACTCCAGGCATGGTGACCGAAGTCAAGAGTCCTTGCCCTTTACAGAAGAGTAGGATGCTCTGAGCCACTTTGTCTGGCTAAAAGCAGAAAATATTCACCGGTTTAGTCCGAATGAGGTTTACGTCAAACTTACTAATTGCTCTTTTATATACCATAGCTATTAAGTTTAGACCATAATAATAACTTACTGCCTCATTAATAACATCTCCAACATCATCAATTTTGAGCAGCTGCGTTTTCTGTTTGTCCATTTGGGCATGCAAAATCTGAACGGTATCTCCATAAGAGCCTTTGGTTCCGGCCAAGAGCAAAGTGTCGATCTTTAAATTCTTCTCCAGCAATCCAGAAACATCTTTACGACTAAGATGAAAACAATAAAGTTATTAATTCATTAAGATCATTGACTTTGATTTATGAAGTAAAAAATCTTTCCAAGATTTTTAAGCACATTATTTTTGATTAATTAATATTTAATAAAAAGTATAAAACTAACTTAAGAAAAGCATTGACATAGAGCTTCAAGTTCTTCGCATTAATTGCAGAACGAAGTTTGGCCTGATAATCCTGGATCGTCTTCTCACGATCCTTCAAGATCTCATCATCCTTAAGTTGCTATAAAGAAAGGAAAATATTCATATCGAGTATTATAATAAAATGATGTAGAAGAAATAGCCAATTACGAGGAACTACTGCGATACTCACTACGAACTACGGACATGAAGTAATATTCCCAGTCCTAGAATTTCTACATTAAACTAATTAAGATTGTGGGCTGTAAACATGACTACGTGAGCTAGAGCCACAGTGACAGTTTTAAATAATTTTTGGTTTTATTTACAAAATCACTGAAAGTATTAAATGGCTCTACGGAATAGTTAAGGTAGGTAGGGCTACGAGTAACAATTTCTGAATATACTACATTAGAATTATATTATTGATAATATTGCATGACTACTGGTAATTTGCAAGGAATTTTACTTTTTATGCAGGAGAATTTATTCAGAATTGAAACTACTACTTGAAAACTATGACGCTGCATCCTCTCACCAAATTGAGAGTTCTACTGCTTGTGTTAAGAAAATAAGCAAAAAGCAAACATTTAAAAGCAACATTTGCCAAAACCACCACATACCATTACAATTAAATTCAGCTCACGTGCCATGCCATAATTTTAAGCTCTCAAGGGAAGGATTTGTATTGAGATCACATTTAGATGCAAAAAGGAAACCTTTAAAGATCCCATTTTCAACTGGAAGCTTCAAAAGATTTTAATTCATATATAAATTATATAATACATTTTAACAAAAAGGGAAAAAATCCTAGGTGATGGATGTGTAAGATCCATTGCCAGTTTCCAACATGGCGACCATCATCACGGTACCACCATACCAAACAAACCATGGGATAACACGCAAAGGATGAAAAGAAACTTTTCCTTTTGCACTAAATTGTTCTCATTTGTTACTTTTTATTTACAACAAGCTACATAAATTATATAACTAAGAAACAGGCAAATAAATTTAATGTACTAAAGCATGTAACAATATTAAACGGACAATTTAAACAAAAATTGATATTTTTGATACATTACCTCTTCAATGTTCTTTGTGGAGAAATTAGACGTGGTGGAACATAGACATATGAAAAGAAGAAACAAAGTGTCAAGAGAATTTTTAATGATGAATTTATCATTTCATCATCCTTAACAAGAACAATTTAACAAAAACAAATTAAAATGACCCTATCCTAATAAATTAATAGCACACATCATTTGTTTTTGTTCTAAGCAACACGAAGCAATTAATGTGACCTTTTTAAAAAATGAATTTGCTCTTAAATTTAGAAGAAAGGGAGTTTTTTTTCATGCAGGGCAGCAAAGGGCTCACATTTAAAATTTGTAAAAATGCATTTGAAACCCCATAGAAGTTAAGTTTAAAGGGGTTATCGGAAAGAAGTGAAAGTGGGCTTAATAAACTTCGGAAGCACCCAGCCAAGAGCACATGCAGCCGTTGTTAGGATTAAAAACTTTCCAGGACATTTTTTTATCTTCTTAAACTTATAAGTACACCTACGCCTTTTTCTGGTGTCTGACAAAAAAAATGGAGATTTTAAGTGCCTTTGTGTTAAATTTTGAAATTGTGAACGTACATCATAATTTCCTAAGCACATCCTTCCTACTCCTTACACTGACATGCCTCCTCTTTTTATCTAATACTATTCTTAATTTCATTTTTTTGTGAGGGATATTACGTGCGTAAATGAGTGGAATAAAATCATCTATGCCTTATTTTAAGTAATGAATTCTAATTTGCTCCCTTATTAACCCTTTCTTGCTTAATGGACAGAAAGAATAATTAAGAAGAAGATTGTGATGCCAAAAATAATATGTACGAGATATCATTATCCTCTTCATATTCCACAACTTCAGATATTCATCCAGCATCATCATCACTAAAAAAATATCAAATGACTTACATGTCCAAATTTGTGGAAAACGAGATATTGCTCCGTGGTTGGATTGTGTCCCACTTGACCAAGTTTCCAATTCATGAACTGTGGAAAGAGACAGATGAGATTTAAAAAAAATGGTTCCCAAGAGTAAGTACTTGGTTTAATGAGGTACCTTATCCTTAAAATACTCCATGACACCCGTCTTGCCAGCCGTTACATTAACAAGAATCAATCCCAAGCATCGAGCAGCATGGGCCATTCCAAAACGAAGAAGAATATTTGCTCCAGCACCTTCCCCGAGTCCAATTACATACTTGATGTGCAAAAAATCCAACACTGTCACCAAATCTTCTCCAAGCATCTGCATCGTTGGAAACGTAAAACTTCTAAAATAGATAATGAAGTTCATTTATGAGGAAAATATTAGAAACAACGTTTAATTTAATGAAAAGTGAAAGCAAGTATAATTAATTCATTAAGATAAAAAGAGAAAAGAGGAAGTAGAACAATTTTTCTCCTGTTTTAATAACGCTGTCATTCAGATTATTTATTGCACCCTTAAGTTTAATTATGGAGAGAATAATGAAGTAAAGGCTTTTATATTGGAGAAAGGCGTGTGTAAGAGAAAAAAGTTGAACATTCAATTGTTTGCTCAAGTGCTCTTTACATTCTATAAAACCTTTTATGAAACTTTCTTTTTTTATCAATCTCTGTTTCCGTCTCGCATGAGAAAGTCCCCTTTATTTTCAAACTACTAGTCTTCTGTCTTTTATGATGTTTGGGAGTTAGTTAGATGGAGGAGGATGGAGAAAGTTAATCAGGTTGAGTTGAAGAGGATTAGATTGGATGTGTTGGTATCAATTCGAAAATGAAAAGGAAATTGAAAACAAAGTCTGAAACTTTATATCGATTTTAATTTGATCTTCTTAACTTTTTTTAAACCCTGCTTTTCTTTTTGACATTTTATCTAATTGTTCATGGCTTGTAATTTAAGAAGAAAAGAGAAATTGTGTGAAAAGTCAAGTGAAAGCATCGTATTGGAGAAAGGGAGTCTTCTCTAATTTTGAAAACATAATGCTTCAGATTTTATAAATCATACAAAATAAATTCGATAGGCATTAACTCCCTTTGTAAAGTATGGTGAAAGGAACTACGTTTATAGAAAACAAGGACGTTTACTTACTCTTCTGGAAGATCTGGAGCATTGTCCTCTTGTCCTGGGATATCCACATGAATGAAAACTGATCGTTCTTTGATTTCAGCCATGCATGGATGTTCGACAAAATCATGGAAAGACGTGTCTGTATAAAATATGAATTTTAATTTATTAAAAATAGTTTCTTTTAATTATTTAATAATATAAACTTACGATTACATCCCAAATCGTGAACTGTAAGAAACACAGCCCGTTTCTCCTGTTGGGACAGATCTCCCTGAAAATATTTTTTAAAAGAAAGGTGTCAACTTTCTCCAACATAATCTTTATAGACGAGACAATTTGTTTTACACAATATTTTCTCATTCCACAAAACAACCAAGCCTGTCATAAACTTTATTCCTGCTGTTCATTGACACGCACCAAATTCTCTTCCATTTTAATTTCTTTCAGAGAAAAATGACATAGGAGCTACGACCTTCATCCAAAAGTGCAAAAATAAAACTTTTGGACCATGTCCAAGGAAACATCTGAGGGATGTTTCAATACTATTCATGCGACACACTCAGAGTTTCATACCCAAATAAACTCAGTTGGATACTTACCTGAATATAAATGCTCAGTGGGCCACATCTTTCCGTAGGCACCAAATGCTTCTACAAGGAAAAAAAGAGAAAGTTTATATAAAATTTCAAATAAATTATTAAACCAAACACACATGGGTAGGGGGAATTCGACGGAAAACATGGAAAAAGCTCCAAATTATCTAAGTCTAGAAGCCTTTAATTGTAATCTCATCTTAATTAATCAAAGAGATTTTATTTCTTATAAAGCAGATTTTGCAGAGCACGAGGAAAGCCCTCGACAGTAAGCATAGCCATGCGAAAGAACATTGAATGAAATATACTTCTTAATAGTTTCTTTTAACAAACTTCTGAAAGAATATAAAGTCCTCAAATGCCATTTTTAATGACGCTTTGTACAAAATCTATGGTTTTCGTTATAAATTGTTCATTTTGAAATTCGAGAATCGGGTTAAAATGATAGATTCAAAAGTTGAAGAATTTAAATAATTAATGATTAAGATTTTTTTAAGGATAGCAGATATAGAGTAAAAGGGAGATGTAATAATAGTTTAAGAAAGGAAGCAAGATTTTACAAAAACTATAAAAATTTAAAGAATTTTGAATATAAGAGTGTATTAAGTAGGGCAGGGTCAAGACGATCTGTAAGAAATATAGAGCGAGTTGCATGAAGTATGAAATGTTAGTAACTAAATAACTATAGAGATTCTGCACTACGAAGAAAGACTAAAGGCATTTTTGTCATGAATTTGGGAGTAAATTAGAATCCATGGGGTGTGGTAGGTATGGGTTGGGTGGGACGGTAAAATGACAGTGTTTTCTAGAGAAAGGCATACCGATCCGAGTTTGGTGACATCCATACTGCCCCGTCGTACATATTCCATACTCCTTTTCCGAATGGAGGCGTCCTGGCTGATTCGCCTACTCTGTTCCTGACTCACTCTTCGCATCATCTTGAATTGATTCTCCCTACTTTTTTATATATCTTCAACGATTCGATTAAAATATTGGACACGTAGCCGGAATACCGGAAAAGGGAGGGAATTAAGGCTATAGAATTCCTCTCACTGAAGAAAGGAGTCCTAAATGAGTAAAGGAAAGGATCCGAGCAGGTAACCTGTCACAATATACCAATTAGCTTAACACTGCCAATACTTTATTTCAGCACAACTATAACTCCAATCATACTGTCGTCGTCTCTCAATTGCACAATCTTTGTTCCAAAAAGATGATCATCATAAATCATTATTGGAATCAACTATAGTAGATCTTTAGGCTTACGGCTACTGTGAGTTAAGTTCTATCTCAGTTTCTATGATTCCCAAATGGTTATGAAATCTGCTGACGAAGCAGGGTTAGACAAAGGTGAAGGTTATCAAACCATCCCTTCAACTCATTTAAAGCCTTTCATTTCATTTTCATCTTCTAAGAGTGACAAGATATTCTAACGGCATTATTAGTGGTTGTTGGTGATGGTGACTCAGATGTAACTTTTCCAGAAAAAAAAATGGTATAGGGTCACAACGGGATTAAACTTATAATCTGCTTTCAAAATGGATTCAGGATCCAGTGATTTTATACAATATCTTCGGAAATCGTAAATATAACTTGGGATATATTCCAGAATAGGAGGATAACATTGAGCCAACTAAGCATGTGAAAGATGGTAAACATTTGTGAATATGAGTTTACAAATATAGCCCCCGAAAAAAACATTCCAGAAGCAGAAAGAAGAAAAGCTACGTATGACGATGAATATACAGTCCCCGAATTATAATTTCCACACCTATTTTACCCCTAGGAAGCAAATGGAATCTCTGTGAATAATTATAATAAGACTCCTAATTCAATCTTCTTCACCAAACAATATATAATAGCAAACCCAAATCATCCAATCCTATTCCATATTCCTTAACAACTATCAACACTTTACTTCTTTCGCATTGGAATTTTTTATCCCTTGCAAATAAGTTAGATCACTGCTCATGTAGAAGTTTGTCTCATCCTATTGTCTACATACTAATGCCTTCGAGCAAAGAACTTTCAATGTTTGGAATCTTGTTAAAAAAAACTAAAGCCCATCCTACTAATTCATAAACTTATACTCTGTGGAAATAATAACAATAGGGATGAAGGTCTCCTCCGGTCCAGTGAGTTTGTGAACTTTTTCCCTTTGGATCCAAAATATGTACATGAATAGTATATTATATAATAATGATGGTAACTTATATTCATCTCTGTTTATTAATTTTGACAATGGATTCAGAATTAATAAATAAGACTCTTAAATCCTAACAACGATACGATACGCTTCTCTCAATTTCAAGGTCTTCCCCTTAATACATTGAAGAGTCTCTTGTGGCTGTGGCTGTATTACTGTTGTTGGTTAAAATGAAAACTTGCTAATAGCCCTATAATAAGTAGTAACTTCTATTATGCGTTTGATTAGAACTATCTGAACTATTATTATGAAGAACCGGTAGGAAACAAGTTATATTTGGGTTTCTGGATGCTTGTATTCGTGTTTGTAACTTTCTGATAATAATATAAATTACCAAATTTATTCCTTCATTTCTTATTCTTTCATTAAAATACAATCACAATCATCCTTAATTCAAGAAATGAAATATTTCTTATTATAATTTATAAATTATACATTTTTGATGCTTTAATGCAAATAAAACTTTTGTAAATTAAAATCCATTCTTCATAAAAAAGAAATAAATAAAATTCCTTATTGCCACAAAAGTGACACCTCTTTTACGATAAATGTCTTTGAATGTCTTTAGAAAATTGAAAATGGATAAAAAAGACTTGAAGATTTAGGATTTAAAATTGAATGTGTCTAGTTTTTTTATCCTAAGGAAGGTTCTTTCCTAAACCATTCGTTAACATAGGGAGTAGTGACTTGAAAAGTGACACAAATAAAGAATAAAGTGATGGCGTCTTTACTAGATTTTTATTTCCTGGAAAGTGAAAGTATCTCTTTTTACTTTCTTTGGAATCTTAAGATAATGTTGTTTGTAGTGTGCTTATATTAAGTTTCCTGAGCATTTTAAGAAGACGACGGTAGTAATTGGAATACAGCAGCAGTGTAGGAAATTGTAATATTACCTACCTGAGTTTTTGTAATGAATTTTAAGGAAACTCACTCACAAATCACGGTGATTTGGTGTGAAAAGAAATTAAACACAAGAGAAATAAAAGAAAGTTTTTTTTGATGTTGTTGCGTTGATGAACTTAGGCCTTCTGAGCAGTTACTGAGGAACTGGATTTTGGCAACGGCAAAAAGTAAATAGAAGTTTTTCCTCGAGAGGAGGCAAAGCCAGTAGCAGTTTAAGCAGCAGTTGCACTACAGAAGAGTTTTATTGTATCGCTCCTATCCTTCGTCGTCGTCGCTGACTACTATGAGTCGCTTTGCTATGGCTTTCTGAGCTTATCTTCTGATTCTCATGGAATGGAGTTAAAGCAAAACTATCCTCATCTTCCGAATAGAAGAGATCTCTTGGAAAAGAATTTCCCCTCGAAAGATGACATGAATTTTGTGCCTCTTGGCTCTTTTGACTATCTCATCACCGTAGACCATACCATACCACCGCACCACCTAGAGAATACCACGAACCTAACTTAAGGCATAGAACACCAAAACCCACTGTTAATGATTTATGTCACTCCATCATGAAAAACTAAATCTTTAGTGTCATCCTTCTTCAAAGAGATTGGAATGACCTGAAAATCTGGACATTTCATTTGGTCAATCCACTTAATAAAATTGGTCAACAGACCCCTGCCTTGAGCAATTTGAATTTTTAATTACGATATGATGCTAAAGTAAAAAATTACAAACTAGTTTAATTGTACTTGGTTAACAACACATACCATTTGACGATAGTTTTAAATGACAATGATGAATAGTCTGGAATTTTTTTTATAATATAAGCTGCTCTTAAGCTTTTTGATACATGATATGAATAATTTATTCATACATAAGCAAGCGGCGTTTCTTTTTAAAGTAAGGTCAGAAACTTTGATTTTATCCAACATCTTTCAATCTCTCTCAAATCGAGTGTCACAAGAATAGTGACACAACTGGAGTTAAGATTGACAAGATTGACTTCAAGTTTCAATTTTATGAAGACAAAGAGAAAAATTTTAGTAGGGACGTTTGGTTTAAAGGATTTTCAACTGGAATTATAAAGAAAATTATTTAATAACAAATAAAAAGTATATCGCAATATTTTCCTTGAAATATTGACTAAAATAATTATCTTCAGAAATATGAATACACATTTGACATTAGCTTAAATTAAACTTAGAGTATCTGCTAAGTTCTATTATTTATTCCATGCAGACAAACCACAAAAATTCTGTTCAACATAATGCCATTTGTTTTCATCCAGGTTTAAGATCTTCCTGTTTTTTATTCATTAATCTTCACCATCACCAACAAGGACTTTATAACATGCTAATGTTGGTTTTAATGGTGTAATCGATCAGTGGAAATACACAACAATATATGCATTCCCTAATCATGAGCCTTTAGAATAGAAAAATTCAGATGAATATTGCTTACTTAAGCATTTAAAAATATGTTTTGTAAAAGTTATTTTTAATTATTTCAAGATATATTTTGTCGTAAATTGTAATATGAGAACATAAGTTCCTAAAATAGGGGTAAGGTCCACATGAATACGATGGAATATAAATGAAAGCATTATTTGTTATTAAGTCTGAGGGTTTCCCTCAGAATTAATGGCTCTCAAAAGATAAAAGATATTAGTTGGAACATATGTAAAAAGCCCACATAAGCATAAAGTCTCTCCATAATTTTATTCAATTGCTAAAAGAGATCATTTAAATAATTTCTCTTCAAGATGACAATGCTCTTAATAATGCTCTCCAACTAGATAGGAGCAGATTATCCTAATTATTACTGCGGATTATTCTTTATAACTTGCTTTAGTTAGTAATTTCCGAGATGAATAATATTCAAAATAAAGGAAATTATTAGACCACTCTGATGGACAGGATTCCAGTTTTGCATTTTATATAAAGGTGAAAGTCAATATTCCATAATGAAAAAAAGTGTCAACTTTTTTCCTGTTTTTGATTTAAATTGAATTGGAGCATTCCAAAGGACATGCACTTCGAACGAACCAATTACTTATGAGAAACTCCAAATTTTTAACTTACAGCCTAACAAAAGGGAAAGTTTTCAAAATTAATTCAGTTTTTATACTTTTCTAATTTTCTCCTTGAAAGAAATGCTAATCTTATTTGTTTATGCTGTCAAATCCCAAGTCTTAATTAAAGTCCATTTATTATCCGGATGATTCTTAAATTCAAATGACTTTCTACAAGGTCTTATGACGTAAAGCTACTTCTGATCTTGCATCTTTTGATCGAGTTCATAATATTTTAATATTCACTGCAGTAATTTTATATCAAATCAAACACTTGTTATTATTCAGTATTAAAAAGAATTATTTGTTTTATATAAGAATATACGAATATTAGAAATTAAGCAAAGCATAGTTTTTTTGAAAGTAAATTACTTTTGTAGTTGAAGTTATTAAATTAGAATCGAATCCATTTAAGATTTAATATTAAATGTTTATTAGTTAAGTATTTATAGCAGTATGGACTTCGTACTTCCTTTTAGAAGTTGTTGAAAATTATGAAGAGAGCATAATCTCTAAAATAAAGGAGTAAGTACAACTTACGACCAGTAGCCTTGCCCTAATTCAATGTAACTGAAGATTCAATTGGAATCCATGGAATTATAGTAAAGATAATTTAAGCTTCCATATTTGCTTAACTCATCTATATCGTTTCTAATTTTAAGTTCTTCCTGATTATAAAGTGAAAACTTGACTCGTTGCGTAACGAGAATTTTTAATAAACAAATAACATCCTCCAATAATAAAATATAAAATTACTAAAATGAAAATGTGCCAGTTGCGCTTATAATTTCTTTTATGAAACATAATATCAGTAATTAAAATTACTTCTTGAAATAATTATAACAGTGGACAACAATTTCACCTTTATAATTACTTGGTAATTAAATCTCTCGAATTCATTTTCTAAAGTAACTTTAAATAAATTATGAAATTTTTTAGATTCATACCAACAAATCTAATTTATATTTATCGAACACTTGTCAATTCATATCATATCTTTTTGAAGTCGTGAACTAATAACCACTTCAAAGAAATAATAATATCGTAAAACTAGTACTAGTGGTGAATTATACTGTAAAAATACTTGAATAAAATTAGCATTAAAAAATCAATTCATTTTTTTTTCTATTTTTAAACTTTGCTACTTTTGTTATTGAAATATTCTTCTAGAACTTTTTGGTCTAAAAAGAAATTTATTTGTAAATATTCCTGCTTTATACTCACTTATTTCATACAGGGGTTAATAATATATTTTAAATTACGGTGCTGTTCGATTTTTTTAAAATCCAAGGATCAATGTTCAGAAAAAAGAAAACTCTTTCTATTGTGTAACGGAGTAAGAGAAAGTAGCAGAAATATTTCATGAGATGGGACAATTTCATTAATTATTGAAATGCTTTTTATAGAATTAGCTTTTAAGAGTTGGAAAACTAAATAAAAATTACTGAAGCTTTAAAAATGAAAAACTAATAAGATAACTTTTTCCAGCATGAGTCTGAATCTAAGCATTGCTTAATCTGTTTCTCTGCTTCGGATTCAACTAATTAATTTTATAAAAGAGATTTTCTCTCCAATTTGATCTCCACATAAATCCATAAAAGTATCCTTACAACACAATACCCACATTACATCCCTTAATCAATCTTTCTATTGCAGAAGAAACCGAACTTAATGAGCTTAGAAATTGTCTAGCTTTCTCCTCTACCCTAACGAATTTCTCTAATGAAGAGTGATAACTTTAGTATTTTCATTCTGAAACAGTATACAAACGCTTTACCTTTGGAAAGGATATTACTCAACTCAGAAATAAATTCTGGAGGTAGAGAAAATTATTTTTCTCTTGGAATGCGTTGTGGATGTGTAAGAAAGATCTTTTCGTGTTACATAATATTGCAAAGAAAGTTGAATACAGAATTAGAAAAGGGATGGATGTATCGATCTTTATGTGAGCGTGTTACAAAAGGCGTCACAGTGAACTGAATTCCATTGACTTAAAGTATGAGAACTTTACAACGCAGATTCTTTTTGACTTTCTCTTCAATATTGCTTTCCTTATGATTATTATTTTAACCTCAACTTTTAACCATCACTTTGTACCTAAATTAATCTAATAATAATATGAACCCCTTTTTTATTGAACCTAATAAAAACTCATACATGCTTGTTTATGTGTATTGGAATTTCAAGAGAAGAAATAAACAGTGCAAGTGACATTTCTTTGGATGTCAACTGACGCTGTTATTTTGTGTTTCGTGACTCTTGAGTGAAAAAAAGATTGACTTGAGCGAAACATTGAAGGAGGAATACATGTAATTTTTAAGAATAGAATATTAAAGCTAAGGTATGAGCGAACATTAAGCAAAACCACCGAACAGCCTACAACAGAGGCTAGGCTTCACAGTCAAAAGAAAAAATGAGGACTTAAGGTCGTATTTGTTACTCTTTCTGACCTTTTCCATGATGGCTTGGCCATGTTTACAATCTCCGTTGTCGTTCATCTTCCGATGAGTTTAGTCCTTTTGTTAATTGAAGTATGAGGATTAGCTTAGAAATATATTGGTATGTGTCACAATATTATTAAAAGTGAAGTATCGATAGTAGATCGTGAGGTAGGTCACAATTCAAAGATGATGAGCGAGACAGGAAACAGAGTATTCGGTGTAGAAACAATCCCTTACGTGTTTTCTCTTTAAAGGAGGGAAGACACTTTCACAAAAAACGCAGTTTACTTTCACTCGCCCTCTCAGCAGACAGAACAGCGGAACAACTCAGCCCAAGAATATCCTGTAAGATCAGGAGAAAGGGCAAAGAAAGCCATATAGCTAAGCAACTTCATGCGCAGAGACCATGTCATCAACCCTAACTTCGTAGTTTCGATCTACGCCGAAGAAAGGTCCTAACAAAAATATAAGAAGTCACTTTGAGCAACGGATCCTGGTTGTGGAAACGAAAAATAAAAGTTCTTCTTTCTCCACTGGAATGCGCCAGCTTTCACTTGAAGAAGCCTTTTATAATAACATGAAAACTGTAATTAGGAATTTACAATAAGTTTTTAATAACAAAATTCTATTAAAATTCTATTATTAACTACATAAACTTAATGTAAACCTTAAATTACTTAAATTGAATTCCGTTCAGAGTAAGTAATTTTTCCATAAGCATATTTGAAAAATAGAATACAGAATTTTTATGAAAAATAATGTCGTTTTTAATTCTACGTTAATTTAGTTAACTGAACTCGTGTGTTTTGTAAATAACAATAAAGTTTCAACACGAAATTTTTGTTTGTCCTTGACATTTCGTGTGAAGAAATTGATGAGCTTTTTACTGTCACGGTGTTTTTGCCTCAGATTGGAATTTCATTGCAAAGTTCATTGGGGATATTGTCAGAGGAATTCGTAATGGGGAGGAAATAGGTGGCAATAACTAGGACATCATCATCAGTTGGCTTGACAGCAATTCTGACAACAGACAGAAGAAAGGGATATCGTATAGAGACACTTTGGATTTGTTATCATACAGTCAGAGTACAGAGAGAAAGCTTTCCTTGTTGTAGAAATAGAAAGCTTAGGTTTAAGGTTAAGCTTCTTAGACAACAGGAGAATCTTAAATAATTGTCAAAATGGATGCTTCAAATTGGAATTGGGTATATTATAAGTTTACAATAATTATTGTGTTTTATTTATTATAATGGTAATAATTGGAATTAATACTTAGGAACTGCTTTTTCCCCCGTTGCCAAGATTAATTTTACTGGTAAGCATCTTAACTTTATACTGTGGACAAGGGTAAGTGCATAGTGATGATGAATGAATTTGCTTTCAGCGTCCTGCACTAGTTATGGATGAATCTGATTTACGTGGAGGTCCAAGTGGAATATCAGGAGTTACAAACACAGCACGAAGTGATGCAATAACGTGCCCTGCATGTCATGTAACAGTCACAATGAATAGAAGTTTGGAAGGTCGTCGAAGGGTTGTGTGTCCCTATTGTAGAACAACGTACAATCAACAGGATTCTAGAATGCGAGCAGTTCAAAATACAAGGGATCCCCTCCAACATATTCGACTTCCGGTAGGAGAAAGTTTGAGATTCGATTAAATGAAGTCCTTGATATTATGATAAAATTAATTAAAAATAAGTAAATTGAATTTAGGATGGTGGGGCATTGGGAAGCCTCCTCGTTGGAAGGTTGGGGGGTGTCCGTGTTGGAATACCTGACGTCCCGTACATGCTCCGTCCGGATTCCTCGGTCTCCTGTAATTCCTTGCCACGTTTGAAGGTAAGTTAATGAGGGATCCATCGATCCGCCATTTCTTACCTGTCCTCTTTCAATAGTACTTCCTACTCTCTATTTTCCTCTCACGATAATGATAAATTATTCAAAAACATGCTGAGGGGTTCCTGTACAACAACCCACTCCGAACCAATGCTATTATTGAAATGTGTCTTTGACAACTAAATGTAACAACAGTAGAAATTCAGAAAAGCTACAGTTACCATCGAATTTAGTGACCTTTTAAAATATTTAAATAAAATTTCCTCAGGGGAATAATAATTTCTTAGCTTAAAAAGTTTTAATTTACGGTTTACAATTTTATTTATACTCATTTTGAAAATGCTTGGCCAGGATCATGATTCTAGATTCGAGGCACAGTTGAGTGAAGACGTATCTGCTACAGATGCAGGACTTGGTGAAGTGGCGGAACAACTGCTTCTACGCTACACGGAGCAGGAAACAAATCGAGAAGAATTCTTGTAAGATTTATCTATTACAATTTTCTTTAAAAAATTAAAATCTATTAAAGTTTTGCAATAATGACAAAACTTCATGGATGGTTCCTTTTCATAGGCAAGCCGTACGACATGCCACGCAAAGTGGAAACTACGGAGACTTGCTAAGATTTTATACTAGAACATTTGAGTCTTATGCCGATATATGCTCTACATTTAGGGTAAGACATTAACATTAATTATTATTTTCAACTTAAGTTTAATTTATTTACTGTTAATTAAATAGGCTCAGACGACTGAACTTGAAGAAGGGATGGACCGACAAACATTCCTTATCCAGGACCCACATCTCAATATGGAGTTCATTTATTCAGTGAACGACACATTGAGGAATTCTGTATGAAACATTTTTTTTTAATTATTCCAATTTTATTCATACATATTCATATATTCTTTACAGCCTTCCATTGTGCAAAAAACTGTCCTGAAATCTGTTGTGAATGCTTTACTTGACGAGAGAAGAAAGTAAGTTGACATTGAATTCTAAAAACGATTAGAAGCAGTTTACCCACCCAAGGGTTATCTCTTCAAAATATTTTTGGTTTTAAAAAATATTTGAAGGGAAGAAATGTAAAATTTTTTGGGTATTTGTAAAAAAAATCAGTTTTGAAGTTGATATTGTATTAACTTTAGCAATTACAATGTTTTACAATTTGAATGAGAGGATGAGTAAATTTCTAAAGTTTCGTTCGAAATCACAAGGTATTGGCCAGTGCAGGGGTCAAAGAACTTATGGAATTATGTTGGATTAGTTGAATTGTCCATGAACTTTTCCGTTTGATTTTTATTTGGAAAGTAATAAATAACAATGTCACTCTTAATATTAAAACACTTCCACTCATCATCATCCCCCACCGGAATTACTTAAATAATCTCCACATGCCACCTTCGCAGACTTTTGCACAAGAGAGAACTTTAATTCTAATGTACACAGTCCAAGTCCAGGAGGATTTGTGTCTACACTAATCTCGTGAAGTTCAGGGACTAAAGCCTTTAGTGCCTTTTGGCAGAATGAGTGCGTAGCCCAAGCCCTCCTTGTTTCAAGGAGAAAGTAATTAACTCAGAGTGGAGGAAGTGAAAATATTTTTCTCTTTTTATTTCTTTCAGATTGTACGCAAAGGATAAAGTTCGAGCTTTGTTTGTGATACTACAAAACCCTATCTTTAATGCACAGTCCTCGTATACAGTTCTCGCACATGTTCTTCGACACATCACGTCTTTGCCAAATACTGACCACCAGATGCTTGTACATTGGTTTAGAATGTGAGATGCAGCTTTAAATATGACTATTCTATGACTGCTTTATTACCATTATTTCACCCTTTCAGGTTAGAAGTAGGAAGACTTCGGATGCTGGTTAGACAACTGACACAATTTGTGACCATTCGTCAATTCCCACCTGCAGATCGTACTTTACCACCACTTTCAAAATCCAAATGGTGGATTCCTGCAGCTTCGAGGGTTTTAGCACTTCTTAGTAAAGCTCAAAATTAGATTTTTTCTCATCTTATTTAGTTCTAATTGAATTTTATTCTCTGACAGACGCAGCTAATAACGGTGGACACCCAGCTCTTCTTCATTATACGGAATTTTACAATAGTGCTTTAGATCATGTGGATTTGATGCAAGAGTATTGGAAATGGCAAGCTCCAAGTCCAGAACGCGCTGGTCAATTTTCTGTATGAAAATTATAAACTTATACTCAATGAAATAATAATAAGAATTTTTTTTAAATAGTTTTGCCAGTATCCATTCATGTTAAGTATTGTTGCAAAACGTATAATTTTAACAAAGGTAAATCAAACATTTTTAGTTAATACAGAATTCATAATTGGAATAATTTTTATTTGGAAGGATGCTGAACACCAAATGATTCTAGTAGCTCGAAGGTCACTCGTTGCAAAAGTAGCTCGCCATCAAACTCCACAAATTGACATATTTTTTTTAAATATTAATGTTCGTCGGAATCATTTAGTTGGAGACTCTTTGAAAGAGGCAAGTGTACCACTTTAAAATTTCTATTTGTTTGCACTTTTCGGAGAAAGTCCTTAAAATGTTGTGCAAATAAAAGACTTTCACTAAAGAATTGAACGAGGTTTAAGAGAATTTCGTGTTTAGATTGCTACAAAGCAAAAGGATCTCAAAAAGAAGCTACGAGTATCCTTTATTGGAGAGCCTGGTTTAGATATGGGTGGCCTCACAAAAGAGTGGTTTCTCCTCTTAATTAGGGATATCTTTCAGGTAAAAGCCCACTTAACTTTCACTTTCTCTCATGAAATTTATGCTTGTTTATCTATTCATTTCTAGCCTGAATATGGCATGTTTGTATATTATCCAAATTCACGGTGCTATTGGTTCAGCTTAGATCAACAAGGGAGTTTACGAGAATATAATCTAATTGGTAAACAACTTATAAACTTAAAAAACCGTAGTAAACGGAAAGTAGAAATAATGCTATTGTTAGTATTTTTAGGGACGAATGAATAGACTAATATGTTTAACACAAAAACAAATTTGAATTTTTTAGGAGTTCTGATGGGGTTGGCAGTTTACAATTCAATTATATTAGATCTTCATTTTCCATCCATTTGTTATCGAAAGTTATTGTCACCTCCAGTTGTACCACCCTTAGACAGCGCTGCCGTAGGAGTTACAAGGGATCCGTCCATTGATGATTTAGCTGAAATCATGCCGGTATGTTTTCATTTTATCTAAGGAAAAAAGAAGTGTGAATCCTTTGTTAGCATTTTATTAACTTCTTGAATAGTTTATAAAGATTGAAATACACTTTTTTAATTAAAGATCTAATAAGATTCCATTTCATGAGATTTCTTTTGCTCATATTGAATTTATTTATAGAAAAAATTTTAACGAAATAAGCTCACTGAATTTGATTTCACTTTTTTGCAGAAAAAAAACTATTGAAATATAACGCAGTATTTGAGATATAAGAGGTGAATAAAATGAGAAAGTTGAGTGAAAGTGAGTGTCGGAATGATGTGCTATGAGATGGATTGAAGTTCGAAGGTTGAAGAGGATTATTCATTCATTGAAAAGATCAAATGTTAAATTCATAGAGATGGGATGTATGTGAAAGAAAAGCTTTAGAAATCTCGTCGGGTGGGATTATTATTCAGTGAGTTGGGTGGGAATAAAGAAGGGTTGATTGGAATTCTTGTAGAGTATTTTGAATTGATTTCTTTCAGGATGTAGCACACGGATTGCGAGAGCTTCTCAAATATGAAGGAAGTGTAGAAGAAGACATGAGCCTTAGCTTTCAGGTGAAATCCTTTCTCTATTGTATTATGAAGACTTTAAAAAGTAATCCTACTTTGGTCTTGAACGTTTTTTTTCCAGGCTTCATTACAAGAGTACGATCGAATAATGACCTACAATCTTAAAGAAAACGGAGAACACATCCTCGTCAATAACACAAATCGAGAAGAATATGTCAAGCTATACCTTGATTGGGTCCTTAATACAGCTATTTATGCTCAATTCAGAGCTTTTTATCTTGGATTTCATTCTGTGACGGCCTCAAATGCTTTAATCGTAAGGAAATTATTAACTTTCACTCCATTCATGCTAACATTAACTGATAATTTCCTTAAAGTAAAAATTTTAACTAAATGATTTTCAATATTGTTCCTCTAAAACAATTTAACCAAAAGTCAATCCTGATAACTCAACACTAAGCAAAGTATTAGCCGGCTCACTTTTTGCTCTAAAAATCTTGTTTGCTGGAGGCTTGTTTGTTTTGCGAACCAATTGCGAACAATCTTCAAGAATTTTTTCCATCTGCAGTGTTTATTGTAATATTTTCACACAAATTTCTTATAAGTACAAAAAAATTCTTAATTGATTTTAACGAGAGAGTTGGGGAAAAAATATAAATTTTTCTCAAGTCTTTCACCTTAGGGATGATTCATAATTGTTAAGTTTCATGTGACCTACGAAAAGTCTATTACAACCAGGAAACATTTTTGATTGGATTTAAATGAAAAATTATCAGATCTTCAGTTGTGGGTAGTGCTGTTTTTATAAATCTTAACACGATGTGCTGTTGCTAGTGGGTGTCAAAAGACGTATTGAGATTGTGGTTCTTCCAATATAATGATTCTTAGCTAAGCACGCAATGGCTCATTTTAGTAGATTGTTTTCCCAGCAGACGCTCACACTCGCATTATCATAAAATCTGATTTTATGAGTTGACCTTCCCTTTCTCTCTGCAAATAATATTCCCTTTAGAACAGCGTCCTGTCTTTTTAGAACGCAATAACTTTCTCTAGAGATTGCACGTAATGCACTCCCTAAACCCCCTGTCTCGCTTTTCACTCAAATTATTACTCTTTTTCCTTCCGATTCTTACCAACAACACCAAGAGATAGAATAGAAAATTTCCCTTTTATTTTCAAAACAGGATTTTTCCTTGTTTTACTGTATTTGCATTTATAATATTTTTTGCCAGATGCTCCGACCAGAAGAAGTGGAAATGCTCGTATGTGGTTCCCCGACGCTGGATTTACATGAGCTTCGAAAAGTAACAGAGTACGACGAATATCGTCCAGATGACCGAGTTATTCAGTAAAACTAAAAATATGAAAACAACTCACTGATTCTAATGTTATTTCTTTCTTTTCTAGGGATTTCTGGTCAGTTCTTACATCTCTCCCTCTTGAACTTCAGAAAAAGTTTCTTCTATTTACAACAGGAAGTGATAGAATTCCAGTGGGTGGGATGGGTGAAATGTACTTTAAGGTAAGCATTACAATTTTCGCCTTATAACATATTAGAAAATAAAATTGACGTTTTTTCTTCTTTAAGATTTCTCGTATGAGGGATCGTGACGAAAATCTTCCCGAAGCACACACCTGCTTTAATCAACTCATACTCCCTGACTATCCTTCGAAGGATATTTTGAAAAAGAAGCTTATCATTGCCATTTCTAATGCAGAGGGATTTGGACTTGAATAGAAGGAATTCACTTTCTAGTCGTTGAGAAATTATTTATGTTGGTCGCTAAAAGGAAAAGGATGGATGTAAATGCATTGGAAACTGTTTTTGATCTTATTGCAAAAATTACAGGCTCTTCAACCTCATTCCATGATCTCAAACTTATGCACGCTTGATTGACTGGAGCGCTACTTAAAAAAAGCTGGTAACTTTACTACCTGGTAGGGCTACTTGCGATTTTTGAAATCGTAAGTAAAAA
>JAQGCN010000438.1:0-21949 GCA_034699725.1 Friesea truncata
TCCGCCTTGACCTTAGCTTCACTCTGGTGAAGGTTTCATGACAATTGCTTTAAGCGTTCTTGAGTTATAAGCGAACACACAAACAGACAAACAGACAAACATACAAACACGTACGCCCTTTGACTTAGTAAGAGTGATTCATATAGTGAAGTTGTAATCTTGGAACTTGGAAGGGAGTGTGACGATGGAACAACAACGCTATGACACAAAATTCTGTTGAGTAATTTTTTTTATTTTAAGGAAATTAAAAGGATTTAGTAATTTTGTGAAATGATGAGTTTTCACTGTTTTTCACTCATCTTTAAAGCTAATCCTTTGGTTTTTGTTAAGAGGATTATATTTTAGTGGACCAATCAGAGAGCTTCAAATTTTATGCACGACTGAGTTGAAGAATATCCATTTTCATACAATATGAAGAAGAATATTTTGGACATAAATCTAAGCTCCGGATTTTCATTTTCCGGTCGAAAACATATGAAGTGACATGGCTCTAAAAAAGGAAAAATCTGTCACAAAAATATCCATTTATGCTTCGTTGAATTTGAATCCATGACTCTAAATTTCATCCCTAACCAAAATTTCTTCCATTAGTCATTGCTTTACTACAGAAATACTACACATATTGAATACAAAAAAAGAAAACATTGTTTTCATTTTTAACTAAAGCAAAAATGAAGAATTTTATACATAGTTTTTTTCTTCAAAATACCATTTTAAATTATATTCTTTCACTTCATATGCTCCATTTACCTTCGTAAATTTTTCTTTTGTGGTTTATAACATATATAAAAAAAATTCCTTAAAAAACTTTCACTTACTTTTTTTTTCTAGAGCAAAGAATAGAGGTAAAGTTTTTTTTAAAAAAAGTTTAGGAAAAGTGTATTAGATGAGAGCTTTAACGTATAAATTTTATTCTTATCGAAAACTTTCCTATGAAAATCTTTTAGCAAGAAATATTCATCTCTCAATCTGTCCTTATATTCTTATAAGTAAGTTCCACACTAACTTCGCGTATTCGGATGACTCCCTCCGTATATTATTTTTGGTATTGAAAAAATTAAGATTTGAAAATTTAAGAAGTTAAGAAAAGAAAATGAGAGCTTAATTTCTTTCATTTACTTTTCCTTTTTTTGTAGAAGAGAAAGTTCTCTTATTTAAATAATTGAGACGATTAAAGAGAAAACTTCAAAAGAAAAATTATTTCTTTTAGAAAAAAGATTTAAAAGAGTTCAATCAAAATCAACCCAAAGAAAATGACTCTCTCAATTCTCATTAATCCCACCCCTTCTAATAATAACATAGCCATACCATGGATCAATTTAAATATCAACCTCGTTTTTATTAAATTCATTTTCCATCGTTATGCAATGATGTGTATTGGCATTTGGTCCAAGATTGTAAACGAAGAAGGTATCCTTTCCTTTACACCCTGTCGATCGTGATTTGAAGCCTTAAAACCCTCCTCTTCTATTGAAGAAATATTCTTCCGCTTCGTTAGACTTTCACTTGGGTGAAAGTTGTGTAGGCGTAAAATGGTATGATTTTTTTGTAAAATTGAAATTGATGAAAATCAATATAAGAAAAGTTGAGAAGATGCCAAGGAAAGTGAAAGTGAGTGAATGGGGTTTAAGAATTGAATTATATTTAAAAGCAGCAGGCAAAAGGAGAAGAAGGGTGTGGTATCTTAAATTAAACTAATTATATTTCAGTAAATAATGAAAAAGGAGTAGGAGGAGGAAGAGAATATAATTTTAATAAAATTTTAATATTATTAAACTGTAATTAGAAACAGAGGGAAAAGTTGTCACAGATGGAAATTATTAGGCAACCAAATAGACGACGGTTTTCCTCGTCCCCAGTCATCATAAACCAACGGGGACCATGGTTTTAGATTTAATATCCACAGATTATCCTTATGAATCACATCCATCCCTAGTAAATTAATCACACAGTGTGTTTTTTTAATTAAAAGAATTAAAACGGTATGTACAATATTTATAATCTAATTGCAAAAATGAACTTCTAATCTTATATTTGGAGTTTTACAAGAATTTTCTTTAGTATTCCCTAAAAAGTGTTAAATTGAACGATATCAGAGTTTGCGTTTTACAAACGAATCTGGTGATGGTGATGGTGAATCATTTTGTATAGAATGGAGATATTATACTTTAAGTATCAAAGATTGAAAGTTGTCTCACTTGAAAATTTAAATATCCGTCACTATACTGTAAGTGACTGAAGTAAAATAGGGAGAAAGTTTTTCCTATGAAAAGGAATCTTTATGGATGGTTTTTTTCTTTGGTTGAATATTCCCCTATTTTTGAAATTTATTCATGCGAAATAGTCCCCTATAATTTAAAAAGTAAGGGCTTTAAGGGATCTTAGAATAATTTACTACAAGTACTCCCTATCCTTTCCTTAAAAAACTTTAAATAAGGCTATTTTTTCCTAAAATGAGATTCAAGGTTTATTCAATGGAAAGATCCTCAACCCTTCACTTCAAGGAAAAAATTCAATTCCTCAACCTCAAAGAGATTGATTTTTCAATTTAAGGAGGATTAAAGAAAAAAAAAGTTTAGAAAGAAAGCAAAAACTAAAACTAAAGGATTTGCTTATAAATTCAATTATAGAAATTCTAAGAGATACCCTCCTCATCTTCACTTAAGGAGATTAATATTTATCATCTCTTATAAATTTTCAACGCCTTGAAAACTTTAGATGGTTGTTTCTGTAGTATGATTTCAAAAGGATATCGATGGATGATGGTGGGTAGTGTATTACGTGAATTGATTGAATTTCGTGTGTAATGGCCATGGTTCTTTTTTACGTTGAGAGGGTAATAAATCTCTGTGTAAAAAGGATGGAGTGTTTCACAGAGAAAGTGACTTTTCACCCTGAAAAAAAATGAGACAGGAAAAGAAGGATATTATAAAACTCAATAGAGAAAACGTTAACATTTCAATTCAACGACCTTTTTTTTACCTTTTTAAATCAATTATTGTGTATTTGAAATTGTTATAAGCGAATCTTCAAATATAAACTTTCAGTTTTTATGTTGTAATTTGATTTGTTCTTAAGAAAAATAAGACAGTGACTTTGAAAGTTAATTAGATATTTTAGGCTGTAGAACCCATAACCATTGTGGAGAAAGTTTTCAAAGTTTGATGTTAATAATTGAGAGAATCTGTCTGAGGATTATAATGATGATGGTGGTTTTAAACAGAGAGGGATGAGTTTAAAATGAAAAAGAAGAAGACGATAGAAACAAGAAGGCGGTGGTGGTTGTAGAGATAAATGAGATTATATTTAATTATATTAATTTTAAATGTAATATCTAAATTTTAATTGGATGCTCTCTTGTTGCAAGAGTCAGTAAAGTAGAAGGAAAAGAGAAAATAAAAAAATCACAGAGAAAGAGAGAAAGTTCTTGTAATCCATTCTGATTCCTTCTTTACTCCCAAGAGAATGAAAAAAAAAGAAAGTTAATGAGAAAGTTGTGATGAAACTACTGAAAACGCCCCTATCATATCTTTTTCTTTCCTTCTCTTACGAACACAACTTAAGTTTAAGAATGAGAACTTTATTTCAACAGAAATCATCATGGAACTTAATGTTATTAGATTAAGGGGGTCAAAGTTCAATAATCATCAATTTACTTCTTAAACTTTAAACATCAAAGTAAATTTGGTTTAGTGATTAAGATTAATTCAATACTATAAATACATTAAGGTATATTCTAATATCCAAGAAGAATATTTTGTTTTTTCTTTTGTTTGAATCGTGATATGAATAATATGTTTGGTATATTATGTATTTTTTGTCATTCTTTCCAACGACGAGGTCCATACTAATGTACCATTTTGAATATTTCTCCTCTGAAGAGTGAAAGTTATAAAAGAAAAAAGAGAAAGGGAGTGCAGTGAGAGTGATCAAGGGTTACACAACAGAAACAGGCTGTTTCCACTCACAAGAACAAAAATTACATTTTCTCCTTTCTTTTTCCTTTTTTACTCCCGCAGATCAAAAATTTCTCCTCAAAATCTAATTTAACCAAGAAAACCAAGAAATTGGAAACAAATCAGTGAAAACGCCCCGCGCTTTCTTTTTCGCAATACTTTCTCTTGCTATTTTGTTGCCTGTTAATTTATCATTTTGAAATAAATTGAGACTGACCGACTTCCCTTTTCATTATTCTTTTGGATGATAATCGAGACTTTGGAATCCTTTTCTCAATTTTCACTGAGAAACCACATCAATCATTTCCCCTCTTTTCATCTTCATCTACCTTCACTACTATTAACAAGTACACTTTACTTTCAACATGACACGAAACGATATAACAACCCCTCCTCCTCTTTTCAAAATAATTCTACGACTTTCACTCTTAATCGTAAAAAAAATCATCTTTGAATGAAATAAAATTTTAAATTATAATTGATTATATTTTTTCTCTTATATATCATAATTTCTAATTTTGATGTTGACATTTTAATTGTATTTGTAATTGTTTTTTAGACAAGGATTGAGTGGTTTGAAGATAGAAGTATCATGTTTTGGATCAAGATGAAGGAGAAGAAGAAAGAAGGGGGTGGAGGATGACATGTCAAAATCAGAGTCATTCATCTTACGATCTTCTTCCTTCCGCTTCAAATCATTACTCAACATAAACAAAGTAACAGAATATCATCCTCCTTTCTTTCTGTAGTATTCTTGGTTTGGTATATCACAATGATATTATACTACAAAAACTAAATCACAACAAACTTCCGGCACTTAATGCAACTTTCCTACTTTGTCTTCAAAAATATATACACGAAGATTCTCAAAAACACGAACGACGAGTTTACATGATCGTTAAGTCAAAAAATGCAACATTAAACTTTGGGTTAAATTTACAAAATATTCCGTTGATGTTTGGACCGTTTTTATATTACAAGACTCCAGAAACTTTTACAAAAAGTGGAGAAACTATTTTTGATTTAAAAATTGAAAAAACCTTCTGAAGGTTGGATTCATCATAAAATTTTAGCCTCTCCAGAAACAGCTCTACAAATGGTAAATGGATGTAAAGCCTTATTATTTTGTTATGACGTTGACGTTGATATGTTAAGTCGTGTTGTAAGCTTCCCTTCCTGTCATCACTAAACAAGACACGACTTGACTGCAAAACCTTCTTCCTTGTGTCTTGGACTCATTTCTGTTACTTTTGTTGTATATGAGTTGTCATGTGCCTTATAAGCTAAGAGATTTAAGATTGACTTTCCCTGAGATTAATTAGACTTTAATTCCCTTTACCTTTCTCTTTCCTTCTCTCTCCCTCCCAAGCGTACTCACTCACTTTCTAAAAACTTGTACGTTTACCAACTTGAAAGGAAACGAAGTAGAAAACTAAGCTCATTATTTACACTTTCATATTTCATATTTTGAACTTTAATTCAATTTATGATAAATCGTTAAGCTCCTTTCTAACTGATTAGCAGTTATTCTAAGCACACACTTCATATATGTTACTTCGTAATTTTGTCATTGATCTCTCCCTCTCACTTCAACATTAAATGGACTCAAGTTGAAATTTTTGTGTTCTCTTTTTTATCTCTGTTTGAAGTTTTAGTAATTTTGATGTTGAAGTAGAGAATTTAATTTAATTCTAAAAGGAGAAAGTGAAGGGGATACGTGAGGGGAATTGGGAAAAATACCACAAAAAGGGGAACAAACGAAACCAAAGCACACCTTTCTCTTATCCATTTTGTCATTTTATGCTCAAAAACAGACGTCATCAGAATCCTTAAAATTTAGAAGGAAAATGGTGTCCTTAGAATTTCAGTAGTAGTATTCCTTACTTGGGTTTTACTTTAATTTTAAATCAACAGATTTACCTTCAGGATATATTTTACAGCTTGAGGTAAAACAAGGGAAACATTTTACAAAATTTATAATATAAACATTAGAAAATCCTCAAACTAATGGTGACGTAAAGTCTAAATATAAAATTAACAAGCTCAACTCTATTCAATCATCGTCAAAGTATTTATGTTGTGCTTAAAATGTAGAATAAAATATTTAATTTTTACTTTAATGTTGTTGGAATTCATAACACTGCCAATTAGTGGAAAAAGTGAAAAGGTTAATTTGTAAGATCTGAATTTGAATTTTATTGCCTTCATTTTCTAGTTTCTGGCCCTTTGAACTCAATTACCTCCAGGCTTATTTTCACCCACTTTTGAATAAAATGAAATTTATTAAGCGAAGAAAGAAAACCTCAGTTGAAATTTAAATCATACGCTAAATTAACCTTTTCCATAATTCACACCTGAATCCATCATCACTAGATTTAAATCACTTTCTAAACTAATATAAACATAACCAAGAAAATTGAAACATTTTCAGTCTCCAACTAAACTTTTAAGTGAGCTCACGGAGGTGGAAGAGGGTCTAAGGAATAATTTTCTTTTAAAATTATAAATGGAATAAAATTGTAATTAAAATTTTATTCGTAATTTCTTACATGCTATGCTTACAGAAAGGAAAGGGGTTAGATATGGTATAAGAATGAAAGGTTTTAATTTAAGATGAATGTTTTTAATTAGTATGAAATAAATCATTTGAATTTTCACTCCTTGTGTAGAATAGTAATGTGGTTTAGACAGGATTTAGGGGGTAGGTAAAGTGTGTGTAGGGAAAGATTTAGTAATCATAATTCATCCTCTTCTAAGAAAATTTATAATTCAAAACCAGACTTAAGGTGACAAAAACACAAGCTTACATTTTTTAATTATGTTTGAAGATAATTGGTACACAAAAAGTATTTCAAAGGAATATAGTTCAGATTAACTTTTTTAAATGCAAAAATTGAGAAATAAAGAAAGCCTAAAAATATTAGAAAGATATGAGATAATATTAAATCTACCTAAAAATGTCTGAAAACCACCTAAACTTTGTCCTAACTTAACATGTACTCTTATGGATGTTAGGTGAAAAGTTTAGGGGCATTTCAGACTTTTTTAGGTAGATTTAAATCACACCCGAAAGATATAATGATTAAAATTTATAATGGTGCTAATTTTACATGGTATCGATATGAATTTTCCAAGAGAAACTATTTTTATCTGATATTAAGAAGTGATTAACTGTATCGAAAACAGTTGTAACGAAAGTAATATTGCTCAGGTGAGTGTGAAATATTAAAGACAGGATGAAGAAAGAAGAAAAAATGACCCCTAAGAATCTATTTGAGGATGGGTCATTTTCCTCCTAAGATGGCTTAAACGAAGTGAAAACGGCTATGAAATAATAATAATAAAATTCTATTTCTTTTTCCCTTATGGCAGGATGAGCCTCAATCAACCAAAAGAAAAAATATAATTGGATTTCTTTCTTTTTCTTCCGTTTTTCACATGAGAAAATTCTTAAGAAAAAAAAAAGAAAAGGATTCCCAATAATTAAATTCGAATCTCTCAAAATAGAATCCTTTTATTCTATTTTATTCTTTATGTAAATTTTTCTAAGCTTAGCCTTTCCTCTTGAGGTGTAAAAAAGTTGATAGTTTTTTGTTCTGGGATCAGAAGGTTTATTAGGCATAAACGGAGAAAAAAATGAATGAAATGAAAATTTTATATGCATGTGTTTTTTTGCAATGATCATACTTTCACTTTTTAAGGGAAGGAAGGGGTTCGGTTGCGTAGTTGACTGAGGGTTATAAATAAAAATATTTTGACTCAAAAAGTTGTGGATGGGTTAAAGTAAACAAGTAATTTTGAATTCTGAAGGAAAACTTCCATATGCTCCTGTTTTTATAAGGAAAAAAGGCGAAAGAAGAAGAAGAAGTAAGTATAAAAGGCTAAAAATTTTATTGCTTTCACTTTGCGACATTCCGTCTTTCACTCATTGAATTCCAGTTCACAACTTTTTTATATTAGAAAGTGGCAGATGCTTCCCTTTAAATTCACTTTCCCAGTTCACACTTCAATCAAATTCCCTCTTCAAATGCGAATTCATTACGTTTAAGAATAGGCTTTATTTTCTTTAGATCCAAAATGACAAACCAGTAGACGAAAGAAAAAAAATATACAAAAACTTTGGCATATTTTCAAAAAAAAGATAATAGTTTTTTCTTGGGTAATAAATTTCTATGATGATTTTTTGGTTGGTTGATTTGAATGAAGTGAAGGGTTGAATTTAATGGTAGTGTAAGTGGAATCATAAAAATTTCAAATGGAAGATCCTTTCAACTGGAATTTATACCCCATACTTGTGTCTTTGGTGAAAGTAGTTTTTTTATGCTCATGGGTTAATGATTAATTTCTTGTTATACTGTTTTTAGATTCTTAAGTTAAAGTCATTTTGTATTTAAATAGTGATGCATAAAAAGTTAAAAACTTCATCACAATTAAAAAATTAGAGCTCAGAATATGAACTCGTAATGTTCTTTATGTCCCAGTAGTTTATCTTGAAAAAGTTATATAGTTGGAAGAAATGAAAAATGATGATGATGCAAGCGTACACTACGATCAAGGTAAGAGATTTATTTTTTCTTTGTAAAAAATGCTGAGCTGTGATTCGTGGGATTCTTGTTAGATCCTTTTGGATTTGTTGAGAAAACTAGTCGTTGTTAGTAGAATTTCGACTTTTATTTTTGGTAGCTTTGAATTTTTTAGATGCAAGTTTATACTGATTCGTCGAATTTCAGTTTGAACATTTTTCTAAAGAAACAACCAATCTAAAACACATTTTTCTACCAGTGAGTTTTTCTTAAAAATTCTCAATGATGTGTTGATTAATTGCAAGTTAAGCTCTTGAATATAATCCCAAGAGGAGTAAATCATATTGATTGAAGTAGTGTAAATTGACTAAAATCATAGAGCACGTGGCTGTAATCGTGACGATCTTTGCAAGCATCTTACCTTTTCCTTGTATATTTTGATCTGGCTGAAAGGCAATACATAAAACATACTTAAACTTTTCTTCCTCATGTACGAAAAAACACGTGATTGTAAGCTCTATAATTTATTGTTATCCTTTCTCCTTAGTTTTTTTATTTATGAGGGGAATTTGCATTAAGTGACTTGAGTGACACGCTTTAGGCGGATTTCAAATTGTATTTTTTGTCTCTAAAAATATTCAGGAAGTAAAAAATTGAAGAAGTAGGTTAACTTCCTTCCTTCTAAAAATTCTCTTACTGAAATTGGATTCTGAATATTCAGGAAACAAATTTTTTCAAAAAAAAATACGATATTTTGAGTTGCTTAGATAGGTTAGGTGAAGAGCATACGAACGAGTGTATTTGTTTTTTATAACCAGACAGTATGTCGTAATGATGCCTTTGATATTTGTATCGGAGAAAGAAGAAAGACGTTGTGATGTGGAGTGGTTGGTTGTTTATAAGTTGGGTGAAAGGAGTAAATGATAAGGATTAGTCACCTTCATCCTTCAACTGAAGAAAAAAAATCTACCTCTTTTTTCTTTTCTCAGAAAACAAAGGAGAGATTAATGTTGTTCTTTTGTGAAGTGAATGAATTGAGATTACAGCTTTAATGAAAATCTAATTGAACTTTCTATTTATTTTTTTCTCTTTTCTCTTTTCTTTACAGATTATTCCTCCCCAACGAAATTAACTGAATGGAGTTTCTCTTTTCTAGTCGGAGTTGTTTAGACGATTTTCAAAAAGAAAAAGCCTCCATTCGTGTATGCTATTGTGTTGTTGTTGGTTGTTAGTTAGGAGAAAGCATTATTACTTTAGCCTAACTAATTACACATCCTATTACAAATAGAAATAGGAGTCAACAGGGCGTAAGCCATTTTGTATACAGGCAATGCGTTGGTGCTCTATTATTATTTTTTTGCGAATTCCGTTCACAACAGACCGATTTCTATGCTCTAGTTTTTTTATATTTAACTTTGTAAAATTAAGACCAATTTGTTAATTCTCCTATTCTCAATTTCAAAGTTAGTTTTTTTTTGTTTTCAAGATTTTAACTTACACCAATTTATTTTACATTGTAACTATACTGTGTAGAATTGAGGTGTTAGTAGTAGTTTTTTTCTTTTGAGTTGATCAATTATGTATGAATTTGTAGTATGTGCTGAGGATTCCAATTTTGCTTTCCTTTTGTGTAGAGGAAAGTTTGGTCTTCTGATGCGTATCCTGCTAAAGGTACCAGAAATTTCATCTCATGGATCGATTTTCTCTAAAGCAACAACACCTCTACATCACCAAAATGTATTATGCAAGTACCAAAAAAAATTACTTTGAATTTTCATTATTGAAATATTATTATTATTACACTAGAGTGATTTTAATATAATTTTATTTTTTTTACAAAATAATGGAATTTAGTATTAAGCACCGGATATAAATAGTACAGTACATTGTACATAATATGCGTGCAAAATTCTTTACTACGTGATGTGAAAAACTTGATTCTCTTGAGCTATGTAATACATTGAATTTAAAATTCCAATCTCTGGATTCTCTTCTAAACGATGATAGGAACTTGGACTCTGAAAAGAAAGCAAAGCAATATGGTTAATCTGAGAAAGTGAAAGTAGAATATACAATAGTAAACTTGGATCATTTTTAACTTACACTTGAACGATTGCTCGTAACTGATAATTTATTCCTTTTAATTTTAAATAGATAAATTCCAATTCCCAACACGAGTATAAGAGTCCCCATACAAACTAATCCAGACACAAGGATTGTCTTTAATATTAAACTTTTATCCATTTGGGATCCATTCTCATCACTCCCAGACGAAGAAGAAGATTGGAGAGGAAGAATCCTTGGATTTTCCTGAAAAAAAATTTACAATAAATAAATTATAAGAAACTATAATGATTTTTTTAAACATGTTTATTTATATTTTTGGATGAAAAATTTATTTTGTTAATTTAAAAAAAAAGTAAAATTCCAATCTTATACTGTTGGAATTTCGTTTCAATTTTCATTCCAGTCCGGAGAAAGGAATTTAAGTGAAGAAGGGTAGGGTATTTTGGTTTTGTATTACAGATTTTTGTTTTTGATTGATGTTATTTTATTGCCTAAAGATGAGATGAGATTGAGTGAAGAGAGTGAAGTGAGTCAACACGAGAGGAAAGTAAATACAGGAGAAAAAGGAAATTGAAAATCAATTCAAATTTCTATATACAAAATTTCCATTTGATTTTCTTCTTTTCTTACTTTCCTTCTTATGCTTTCCTCTTATTAAACCTTATCAAATTTTATAACATAATTCCATATTCTAACTTTTCTTTATCCTTTCTCATTTCTTTCCTAAAGGCAAACAGGGAGAAAAAATAGGAGCTTTTTCTAAAATTATTACTTTATTCCCATGGATAAAAAAAAACAATCTTTTAAAATCCAAGATTAAATTCTCTAATACTATTTTCTAAGAAGCATATGTGTAATAGTGCTATTGCTTTTGTTCTTTCGTATTGTTCAAAATTAGTTTATGTAGAAAATTAATAAAAAAGTAAATAAATATATTTTGTTTACAAAAGCAAAAGAATTGGAAAATGAAATTTTAAAATTTAAAAAAAAATTGTCAAAAAATTTAAGTTCAATTTCATGTAATTCATTTGTCATTGTATTTTGAAGAGCTCAAATAATTATGATGAACTTTTAACACTTCTTTGTTGTTAAATTATTCTTCATTGGTAAAATGACATTGTGGAAACAACGTCATACACAAAGAAACTCATGAATGAAAATGTAAATTTTGTAAAGTTGTTAGAAAATCAAACTATTTGTATAATTTTATTATATTTTGAGTTAAAGCATACACTTCTAAATAAAACTTCTATATTTTTCATTCGTAAAAGAGACATTGAGTTATTGTAGTATTTTGTACATAGAATAGAGATATAAGAGAATAGTAAAGTATTACTTGTATGTTTGTTGAATTCTCTTGAGATTTATATTGGGTAAATCCATGAATCAATCCTTTTTTCTTCTCTTCTTCATTTCCTCTTTGTCTCTTCTTCTCTGAAGATGAAAAACCGGAAGAAGAAGAAGAAGAAGGAGGAAAATAGGAAGATGTTGGAATGGTAGAAATATTTTTACTATTCAAATGTTCATCTTTACTCAATTCAACCTAAAAAACATATAATAAATAACATTCATTAGTATAAATTCATTTCATTTAAATTAATATTTACTTTTCTAATTCTATTGACATTTCAAAACTTAAGAATGACAATATTATCTTTTAATAAGTTTAAAGTTAAATTTTTTGTGAATACTGTGTGAAACTAACTGTATTCATTCAGTATATAAATATTCTAGTTAGTTGTGTAATTTTCACTGACTTGTACCATCTCTGTTATGCTGCTGCTGTGTTTGTACAGAAAGAAGGGTGGGTAGAATAGAATAGTAGACTAGTAAATTTTAATTTGTGTGTGTTAGAGGTATTAAGGTTTACTATGGTAGTAAAATAAACTCACACGATATCCCTCCTTTAATTTAATTCTATCTCTATTCTACTAATTTTATCTTTATTTTTATTCTTTGAAACAGAGAACAGAACACAGAATTCTACTTACAAGTTAAGACTAAAACTACTACTATTCAGCTAACTAAATTCTGTAATACAGATGTCACAAATTTGCAATCATTAAATAAATCTCAAGTAAATGGGTCAGAAAATAGAATTCAATTACAAGGCAAGAGACAATGGAAATGTTTAATGCTCGGTTGTGATAAAATTAGCATTAACTTATATTATACACAACATGATTTCAAACTAAAATGTGTATAATCTTATGTTAAGTGAAACAAAGGAATATATACAACATTCAAAATGTATAAGCATCTACTCAAGACAAGCACACAGTATAAAATATTGTAGTGATATAAAAAATGGAACGATTCCTATGCTAGATTTACCTTCTGAGTTGAAATTGTTGAAGTGGACGGAGTAGTTGTAGGAAGCGTTAATAATTCTGTACTTGTTGTATAAACTAAAGTAAATCTTTCACTTTCTCCACATATTTCACTTAGTGTAAACTCGTTACGTTGTCCCTGTATCGTTGTTGTTATATTCTTAACAAAAGGATTCCCACTCCCTTTTATCCATTTCGAATGCCATGTTTCAACTGAACCATCACACATTACTTTAATTTCACTCAATGACACTTTACAATTTTCAATATGAATTTCACGAATTGAGTCAAGTGTCGATATTCCAATTAGAATTCTTTTAGCAATCTTGTAAGAATTACTAATATCAATGTGTGTTAATTTAAAATTAGTTGATAGTAATTCAGTTCCAAATTCAGGATTGTTATCAAGAAGTCTTGAAAGTAATAGACTCTGTAAATTAGTCAGAGGATAAAACGCATAGTTGACAATTACTTTTAATGGATTTTGACTCAGATCTAAATTCTTAAGAGAGGAGAGATTGTAGAAAGTATTTCCAAGTATTGAATCAATTTGATTGGCTCGGAGGTTTAGTATCTGAAGTGAAGAAAGCGATGAGAAGACGAATGGATCCAGATTACTTAATTTATTTCCATGTAAATTTAAATTTTGAAGATTTGGTACGGAATTAAAATCTGAACCGTTAAGAAATGTAATTAGATTTTCTTCAAGTTGGAGTGATTGAAGGGATTGTGGTAAATTAGTAGGGATGCGAGTTAATCTGTAAAATGTTAAAAAAAGTAATGTTAACATTTCTAATAATAAAGATGATACTGTAGTAACATATTTTCTAATTTTCAATAGTTACCCCTTCCTTACTATACTCTTTCTCTCTTATTATATTTTGTAAGAGTAAAAGTTCAAAAGTTAAAGAATAGGAGAAAGTTTTCATACTTTATGAGAGTAAGGGGAGAAGAAAACTCAGTAGAAATTTCTTCTTATCGTTCTGAACATACAGTAGTTTCCCCTCACACTTTCACTACTTAACGATAACTCTGACCTCATACAATCAAAAACAGAGACTTTTCATCTCTTAATTTTACCACTTACAAATTTTAACAAAGGATTTCAAAATAATATGGATTTGCGCAGTGAAGACTGAGTGAATGGCTGGCATATAGTGTTGTAATAGTAATTGGAGACTGAAAGTTTTTTAAAGGAAATGATCCGTTTGGGACCAATTTTTTGAAATATATTCCCTTCGTTAAATTATAATGGCGGATTTTTATAAGAAAAGTGATAGAGATTGTGCAATTGAATGTTGAACAAATCCAATTTGAACTTTTGTAATAATCATTGATATTTTTTTGTATTGGATTTCTAAACTTTCACAACACCCAATTATTATTACTTTCACCTTCTGTCTTGCCGTTAAAATTTGAAATGTGATAGTGACTCTTTGTATTAATATTACAACATACATCCCCTGTGTGGTAAAAAAAAATTTCCTTACTTTCTTTTTTTTGTATTGAATTTGAAAATCTTGCCCCATTGAATTTTTTCATAATCTTTTGAATATTTCCCATAACGCCTTTAAAGAGAGACGCGCAAAGCTTAACTAAGTAAAGATAGGATGGATTTAATAGTTTTTCTTTTTTAAAAGAGGGGAAATTTTTTAAGTAAAGCTTTCACTATGAATGTAAAATTTCATATAATTTTCTGTAGAATATTTTAACCATAAAGAGTATATCATGTCAAAATTTTAAATTCCACCAAGCTGAAAATCCTCTTTAGAATTTTCATTGGCGATTTTGCTTAACTGAACATTATTCCATTGAGCATTAGTGTTGAAACTGTTTTTTCAGTATGAGATTCTTCTTCTTCTAAAAAGCTGTTCTAAAAATGCTTTAAAAGTAAATTTCTAACATGTAAAAAAATGATGTTTACCTGTTCGAATTAATCCAAAGTGAATTCAAAAACTCCAATCTTTCAAATGCATCCTCTTCAATATCAATAATAGCATTCGTATCCAAAAGAATAAGTCCAAGATTTGGATAACTTTCAAAATCCGTTCGAAGTATTTTTGATATATTATTATTATTTATTCTAATATCTCTTATAGTTGTATAAAGTGATTGGGGTATGGAACTGACTCCAGTGTGGGATATATCCAAAAATTGTGTTTTAGAATTAAAAATATAACCAGGTGGTAGTTGTAATGGATTTCCACTTAGAATTAGATGTGCTAAGAAGTTTAAATTTGAAAAGAGATTAGGATGAATATATTTTAGATTATTTCCATCCAAATTTAAGTACTGGATTGAAGATAGACTCTGAAAAAAAACAGAAAAAGATAATATAAAAGTCATGAATAAATGTTAGAAGAGAAAGGACCTTTCCTTTTCTCTTTCTAGACACAAACAAATATTTGTCATAAGAGAAAGAGAAAATCCATTTTCACCAGAAGAGAGAAAGAACAAGAGAATCTTCTTAACAAAAGAAGATACTTGACTCTCCTCTCTTCTTCGCCATACCAGCCTACGTTTTCATTCTCTGCTTCATAATAAAATTGGAATGAATTCATGGTTTCATATTATAGGAAACAAATGCAACATTATTACACATCCATAACTCATTTTAGAACAAAAATAATATGCTTCCTTATCAATTTATTCCAGAAATTTTCATTCATTATTTAATTTCATTGATTCGAAAATTCAAATCGTATAAGCTTAACTTAAGCACAGCTTATTTGAAGCAGCTGCGATTTTGTTGATGTTGAATTGTTAAAAAGTAGAACAAAATTCAAACTCTGCTCTGTACAGAACTTTTTCAATTTTTAATTAAAAAATATATCTGGGAATTCTTGTTTTTTGTAAAGATTAAAACATTTCTCTTATTTTTTGAATTAAATCTCTTTTGTTTGACTTTCTTCGTCTTTATTTGTTTTGTCTTTTGTTTGGCCCTTGAGAGATGAATGAATGGATGACCAATCTTCTTAATCTCTGAGTCAAAGAGAAGAAAAACACTCAAAGATTTAAAAAGAGAAAGGAGTACGTAGTTACTAACGTCTCAAGTATTGATCAAAACGTGCTTAATCTCTCCTACTTTTCTTCTAAAAGCTTCTTAAAATCTTAGTCTCTCACACTACTACACTATTCAACTTTCTTTAGAAAAAGGAAAGAAAAAGGAGCAGGTGTGATAGTTTTTGTATTTTTTAGTTGAAAAGGGTGACGTTGTGTAAAATTTTTGAGGTATAATTAAGGCTTGTTAATTCTTAGAAGTTCCTTCCTTTCCCTTTATTTTAAGAAACGAAAAGCTAAAGTAAGACTTTGTAACTTTTAGTCCTTTCCTTCACTTTCACTTTTCAGTTTTTGGATAAAGATGATGATGATGATGATGACGGAGGAAGAGGAGGAGGAGGAAAAGTTTCAAAAAGTAAAACTTTCACCAAAAAGGGAAAAGTTGAATATTTAAATCAAAATAATACTAACATCAAAACTTAGAAATCGTCAACAACTTATACGATTTTAGAATTCTCAAACGTATTCATTTGCATAAATTTTGAGGAAAAAATTTTATTCAAAAATTGTAAAGACTCGGTACAGGAAGGAAATTAATTTGTAAAAACTTAAATTGGTTTTTAGCTATAATAATAGAGCTTAATGTTAAGATTTTGTATGTAAATTAAATAGGCGTTAGACTTATAAATATTCATCATTTTTTTTCTCATTTTTTCTTCTTTTGATTTTTAATGTAAACAGGTGGATTCTCGAATTTCTTTTTTTTAAAAGAGAAATAAAAATTTCTCCTATTTTATAATTTGTTTAATTTTACTTTTTTCTGTCAATTATTTCTCTTCTTCTTTCTCTTTAATTTAATTTTTTGCTTGTGTAATATAAATTATTTACCTGGAAAGTATTCTGTGGAAGGGAAGTGATTTGATTGGCTCTTAGATTTAGACTTTCTAAATTCCGAAGGAAGAGTAGAGATAGATTGACAATTTGATTATGGGAGAGATCGAGTATTCTCAAACATTGAAACTCAGAGCCACTTGATGTAAATTGTGTAAGATTGTTATTACTCAGATCAAGGTGGTTGAGTCTGCATGGATTTAAGAATCTGTCTCCAACCAATGAAAATCTTGATATCTGATTCTGAGTTAATATTAACTCATCAGTTATATCAAAGATCCATCTATCCAATATAAGGTTCCTTAATAAGTAATCATGTATTTGAATCCTTGAAAAATTGATACTTTGATCAAAAGTTGGGAAAACTGATAATGAATCACCAATACAGGAGATTGAATTATTTCCATCACAAAAACATTCACGTGGACAAGAGTAAGATGCAAGAGTTTTTCTACCAATAAGTGAAAATAAAATTAGAATAAAGATTTTATATTCCATTTTGCTATGAAACAATGCAACAGGCAAAAAATTAAGTCTTGAGAAAGCGATTTCGAAGAAGTGAAAGCGAGTGAAACAATTTCAGAACTGAGAAGCCCCTTTCCCCCTCCACTGGATTTTAAGAGAAGATTTCAGAATTCTTAGAAACGCTTGCGCGTGGTAACCAGATATTTTGCAAATGAAGATATCTCTTCTTTAGATTCTAATGTTAAAAAAGTCAACATAAAATTAAGTTATTTTAAAGTAAATTTTGCTTAATTCCGTTATACAAGATTGTATAAGTTAAAATCAATAATAAAAGTTTTGCGATTTCTTTAAATGTTATTTAAAATGTATTATGCAACATGAGAAAATTTCTTAATATCAAGAAATATTTGCGTGTGTTAAATGCGATGCGAATGCGAATCTTATATTAATTTGAATATAAAGGCAAGTGAAAAGAAACTTTCTTTGTCTATAGTTTTATTTTCTCATTTCTTGACTTTCTCTTTTTGTTTTTTTGAATCCTTTTTGTTTAGTAGATCAGGAGGAAGATTTTATTTTTTGACACTTTGATAAATAAATCATATTTTGTTTAAAAGTAAACCCTCATATAGTTACAATAGTCACAATACTAAAATATCCCTCTTTTCTTTCATATTTTCTATGCATATTCTACTTTCTATTTTCATAATCATGTCACTTCCTTTTCCACGAGTTCCACCCTTCTTCTTTTTTATATTAAGAGATTTTTTTCTTTAAAAGGAACTTTTACTACACGCTCTCTTTCTTTTTTACTATAAATTATCATCAAATGACAATGAATGAACCCATTCTCATTTTTTAAATCAGAGGCTTTCAAATTACAAGCTTAATTAAATATCATCAATCCCATGAATTATACTTATCAATAAATCTTTTACCAAAATCTAACACTTATGAAATGTCATATATGCAGAGACTCAATTTGTTAGTAACATTAACGTGAGAAGGCAAATAATAAAATTGAACCCAGTGTTTTGTTTTGTTTTCAATGGAAGCGGAAATGCTAACTTGATAATTGTGTACCCTTGTAGATTTTAATGTCTAATTTCATACTTTAATAACCTTGATTTAATATTCCATGGTCATAATAACTTCCTTTCTTTACTTAAGAGATAAATTAAGACTATTTCGAATTGTTGAAAAGGAAATGGCCTACTTTTCTCCCTTCTAAATTAATCCCTATTCATTTATATGATTCCTTCTTCTTCTTCCCTTTCACGATAAGAATTTTAAGAATTTATCTCACAACAATCAAAATGTCAACACAAGAATCTCATCTCATCAAAGAGAAAGTAATTAAACGTCATTCATCATCATCACAAAAATAATACCAATAAACAACCCAATAAAATTTCATTATAAAAAATTTAATATGGAATCTACTCTGATTTTTCTTCTGGTTTAGTTTTAATTAAAGATCTTTGAATTTCAAAGAAGGAAGTTTAAAATTGAAGAAGATGAAGAAAGGCTTTAAAAAAGTTGCATTTTGTTCTTCTTTCTTTCATAAACTTAAGAGAAGAGCAGCATCCTTAATACTTAAGATTATGAAAATGAAGACGTATACTCTTCACTCACTCTGCCGGAATGTAATTTTTTTTACACTGATTAAAAAACAAAAGGGGTAATTTTATTAAATTATTATTCTAAAAAAGCCCTCTTCACCCTTAGTTATATCCGTCTGAAATTTATTTTTTGGATTATAATAAAAAATTCCAGGATTTTCATTTCATAAAATCTACGACTACTCTATGCTCCTTCTTTCTTTCTTTCCCCTTCCTTTTGAAAATGGACCCTCAATTTTCTTTTCTGAAAGGAAAAAGTTGATGCAGCGTGGAAAAAAAAGAAATGGATTTTTACTCTCCCCCTTAAACTTTCTTTCCCGTCTCATCAATTAAATTAATCACTTTTCAACCCAAAAAAATATAACACCCACACCATCACCATCACCAGCACCACCCTTACAATTGGATTTTTTTGAACAGCTTTTTAAAAGCACTAAAATCTGCCATACATCTTTTAATAATGGTCATTCACTATAGAAAATTGAACAATTTTCTTCCTAAAATAAAAACTGAAAATAGATGGTATAGATTGTGAGATTTAATTTTGATTTCAGTAGGTGGTGGGTAGGTATCCTTAAGGGAGATATTTTGGGCTTAGTTGACAAAGAATAATTTCATAGGAGGAGGAAGAGGGAGGCTGGATGGTAGATATCTGAGTCCGAATTTATTTATCCTTAGATTTTTTCGTATAATCGAGGGGTCCTAAGGTCCTAAGTAAATGTCTTGACGTTTTTATTAATGTAATTTTTCATGTGATTACATGACCCCTTACAACTTTCTCTTTCTCAAAAGAAAGAAAAGAAAATTCTTTCAAAAGAGAGTAAGAAAGATAGAAGAGAGGATAAAATCCACTTAAATTCCTTAAAACAATTTATGGCTGCTAAAATCTTAATTTTCTTAATATTTCTTTACCTTGTTAAAATTACTTTGCGTCCTTAATTTTTATTACGTTGATTACAAAATAATCATCTTATCAAAACAAGACAAAAAAAATTAATTTAATGGTGCTTATTAAAATTCTATTACTGTTTCTTCAGAGAGTTTTGAATATCAACGGTTTTTATTTAAAAAAAAGCAATCAACAACTCTCCGAATCTTTTAAAAGAATCCGTTTCAAAATAATTAAATCATTTAAGAAAATCCATGTGATAATTTTTTATGAAAAAATCCATTCCGAAAAGAGGATTATTTTCTAAAAATCCATGCGGTAATTCTTTTTATGAAAAAATCCATTCCATGGTGAGGATTCTTTTCAAGAAATTGATGCTGTAATTTTTTTATGAAAAAATGCATTCTATGAAGAGGATTCTTATCTTTGGTTTCTTCATTTCAGTCAAAATACACCGGTCGTAATATTATTATGCCAAATAAATTTATTTGATAAATTTTAAAATGAATTATGAGAAGAAACATGCAATCGTTAATATAAACACGCTACGTAAAGTTGGCTTTATAATTTAATTTTATTTACGAATTTCCAATTAAGATACAATACAAATATTTTCTATAATTTGTAACTTTAAAATTTTTGATTGTTCATTGAATTGTTATATTTCATCGAATACTTTGGTTAACAGGATCAGGAGTCTGCATGTCCATTACAGACACTCCAGAGTTCTTGGCATCCAGTGCCGCAATAGTCCCATGATCTGCCGCATGCCCCATATTGACTACAGCACATCCCATTGTATCGCCCAGAGCATCGCTTCTTGGCATTTTTACCGCATTGCCAATCCAGGTCTTCTCCGACAGACGGATTTGATTCTTGCCGCTTAGATTCAAAACAAAATATAAGACTACTGCCCAAAAGAAAGAAATTGTTAAAATTCTTATTTACTTACTGGTATCCCCATTGACTCCGTTGGAAGCATCGCTATCACGAGCAGGAGGCTCAGAATACCCACCATCAAAACCCAGTGAAATCTAAGGAAACAAAAAGCAAAGTTTTTTTAGAGTAGGCACGATTGACATGGCTGCGTTACCTTGAAGCCATTGTGAATGTAGAACAATGTTGTTTTGTATAACGGAAAATTAGCTTAAAGGCGTCCTAGGAAGATGAATTCGCTTACCATTGAACTTTATATACCTGCGACATTGATTAGATTCAACCTAAACTGTGTAAAAAGTAATTCCAACAGCGTATGTCACTACTACTACCCTCCCGTTTTGGATAACACTAATGATATTTAACATTAGTGTTTATTACGCCTTGAATGCTGACTAAGTGTAAAAATATTAATAATTATCAGCCTAAATTCTAATTAAATGTCGTTTGTGTCAAAATAATTAAATCATTTAAGAAAAAGTCATTTAAGAAAATCCATGTAATAATTTTTTATGAAAAAATCCATTCCGAAAAGAGGATTATTTTTAAAAAATCCATGCTATGTTCAATATCTTTTAACGCTTTTAACAGAATTAATTAAAAAAATTTTAAATGCACAATTCTTTCAGAGAGTTTTAGATAGCAACGGTTTTTATTTTAGAAAAAACATCAGTCAACAAATCTTTGAATCTTTTATAATAAAAAATGAACAATTTATTTTGATACATTTCAAAATTATGTTTGGTATGCTAACGAAACCATGATCTTGCTGCTAAGTGAGTGTAGAAATCCATACACTTCCTTACTTTTGAAACGTAGAAACATAAAATGTATTTCAAATATTATAATTTGTTTAAGTAATAGTTTTAAACGTAACATTTATATAAGTTTGATAAAGTTTAGTTTTTATCTTTATTTCCACTTCTACATTTTTTATGACATAATCTATCATCCTTCCTGTCGTGAATTTTATATTTTTACGTAATTATTTTAATTTAATGGTTATTTTATTTATACTCAATGTCGTGTCTGTTAAATAAATTGAATTAAGTTTTGCGCTTCTGTTTGACAGTAACACTAGACAAGACTTTGTGTTTTGCTTCTTTGATTTTAATCATTTATTATATTATGGCAGTGCCTAATGATATTGAAGTAAGGAATTAATATGAAATAAACTCGAAAGTATATTATTCATCTTTAAGAAAAATAGGAAAATCCTGCAGCGACGCGGCTCAAACTTGCATACTGAGGGTGGTGGTGGTTGAGATTACCC
>JAQGCN010000439.1:0-21896 GCA_034699725.1 Friesea truncata
CATCCATTACGTGCCGATATTGCAGAAGAGTATGTGAAGGATCGTCGTAAGTTTATCAAAAATGCTGAAGAATTCACTCGAAAGCATGGTGAACGACGGCCAGTAGACTAAACTTCCAGTGGTATAACGAAAATCTCAGCTTAAGTAAATAATTCTAAAATTCTTTTTAACTTTTCTTAAAATCCACATTTAAATATTTAAATTCATTTTTTCCGTGAAACCGTCCATTATAAATCTAATCTAAATCTTAAGTTTCTGTGTTTAAAAAATTAGGCCGAAGCTAAATATTAGTCAGGTGGTTTGCTAATGTTGAATTGTAGTACACTTCCACCACCTTTATGTCAAATACAAAATAATGGAATCTTAGGAACAAATTGAAGAGTGATTAAGATTTCGTCTGTGATATGATAATTTATTATTGCTTAGGGTCTGAATTATAATTTAGTCCATGGTAAAATTAACAAAATTAATATGAGTTTAGTGGGATCACTTAATTAGAATTATGATGATCAAAGATATGCTTTAAGCAAGAAACTAATTTAATTTCTATCAAAGAAAAGCAGTAAATTAAATTCTTTAAACTTTAACGAAGCTTTTTAAAAATAAAATTAAGTAACTTATAAAAAATATTTAAACAAAAATATAGAAATAAATTCTAATGTATTATTACATTTTTTCCAAATAGCCTTCCTTTCCTTAATTAATTAAAAATTACATAAATATTGAAAGAATCTTAAAAAAAGATTAAATGTTTCTAGCATGGAAAAATTCTGTTTGTCAAAAATTGACAAAATTAGTTGATAAAATAAATAGTCAGAATCAATCAGTCAGTTTTATTGAACTCACTCTAAGTTTAAGTTAGATCTTTGATTAACCGGGTTTCCATCACTACCTTTTTAAAAAAATGCAATTATAAAAAAAATCTCTTTAAACTTCCAAAAACACTAAAAGAAGGGCAAGGGCACTGCTGAAATTTATATAGACAACAGTTTACAAATAAGTTAAAAATGTATTTCGTGATAACAAATGCAGTGCTTTTCTAATGAGATTATCAAAACATCATATAAAATCAGACCCACTGCTTAAGTTCAAGTGATAAGCATTTTATCCTTATCACGCTGCATTTGCCGGCGACGAGTAGGATATGGATAACAATCCCCATTCCCCACACGCCTACGAGAAGGAGATCACTTTTGCTAAAGTAGCTGCAACAATAATAGAGAGCATGCTAAGAGACTTTGTTCTTGAATTTTCATTTTTGAGAGATTGAGGATCACCTAAAAACAACACATAAATTGTTAAATATGTAACAAGTAATTTATGATAATTTGATATTTATTTACCAAGAATAATTTCTTGTGGTGGTGACATTTTCCCATCCCCACCAGGTGAATAAGCAAGAACACGAACTATATATTTCTTTGCTGGAAGAAGACCACCAACTTCTGCTTCCAAGGATCGATCAACGAAATCTACGAATGTATCATTGGCAGTTGACATATCTAAATCCGCATCCCAAATTCGGACCTAAAAAACAAAAAGAGAATTCATTAAGCGTTTCATTTTAGGCAATTAAGTTAAAATATTTAACATTTAAAATGGATTTCACATATTCAACAATTTATTTTTCTTACTTTAAATCCAGAAAGAGCTTCTTCTTCAGATGTCGTTGCTAAATAACGCCAAGTGACTTTGATCGTTGAAGGATTTACTAAAGAAACCTTTACATTTATTGGTGGTTTTTGTGGGGCTTTCTTTAACGTCCGTTCTGAAAAAATAAAAAACAAAATTAGAAAATGTAATCAGCAACAAATCATTTAAGTACTTTAAAAGCAAGATTGAAGAAATCAACAACTGAAAAATATTTGACATTACCAAATTGTGGTTCGCTTGCGGGTCCTGGCCCTGCAGCATTATAAGCCATAACTTGGACGTAGTAATAAGTATTGGGCTGGAGACCCAAGATTAAGGCATGGGGTTTCGTTGATCGGCTCAAATAGTTTAAAGCTTCAGGATCATAAAGATTTGTTTCAATTTTACGCCAATAACGAATCTGTAAAAGAAATCAAACATTAAGCTTTCAATTAAAAAATCATAAATGGAACTCATACTCGATATCCTATGAGCTTTCCTCTCATTTTCTCTCTTGATTCATCAACAGGAGTCCAAGTGACATTAATGGCAGTGGAGTTAAATGGCGATGGAAGAACTAAAGATGGTAAGACTTGTGGCATATCTTCTGCACTATAAATTGGAACTGGAGGGGATTCTGGGCCACAACCTTTTAAGTCATCTGGGATACACTCATCGTTCCAAGCCTTAAAAATTAATAAGTTACTTTTAATATCATAAACTCATAATTCACTTTACCTGAACTTTCACATCGTAAAGAGTATAATAGTGCGTAGAAGGAACGTTAACGACGTGTATCCCAATATTTCCCCATTTTCGCAAAGTGACAGACTGATATGGTTCTTCAGAGTGATTTCTATGGAGTCTCCAAAATACTTTGTAGTAAATTCCAGGAGCATTTTGATCTCTTGGATGAAGTGGCTACAAAAAATAACAAATTAAATGATTGACAATTAACAATACACAGAATGTGCTTACATCCCAAACTATAGTTAAAGTTCCTGTTTTTCCACCACCCCCACGAATATTTCTGGGATAAATGGAAGGTCGATCAGAAGGAGTTCTAACTTGCGGTGATGGAGCAGAAGGTGGACCATATCCAAATTTGTTTGCTGCTAGAATACGAAATTCATAAGATGACCAAGGCGAAATCACATTCACCAGTTTTTCTTTTCGACTACTTTCTCGATCTCCTACTCTCCGGTCAAGGACTCGATCAGCTTCAACGTCTAATTACATCATAGATTTATTTTACAAAAAAGTCATTCCTCATATCTAACTTTGGACTTACTTTCTAATAAGTTTCTCCACATATTGTCCCATTGAGTTTTTCCTTGGATTGTGTACAGATATGTTGGTGCTCCATTCATGGCTCCATCAATCCATTTTATTCTGGCAGTCCTTGACGACAGAACCTCTGCTTGAACTCCTCCAACTGCAAATTTTAAGATACATGAAACATGCACATGCGCTTCCAAATTATTTTTAAAAAGCCCTTACCTGGACCAGGGGGTCCAAATATTTGAACATGTGTCTTTGCTCTTAAACTACCAACCCAAGTGTTCACTTCACATTCGTAATCTCCACGATCAGCAAGTGTCAAATTATCAATTTCAACGTAACCAGCTCTGGGGTCAACTCTTATTCGATAAGAGGTCTCATCAAGACGGAATCCATTCAATTTCCAGACGTAAGCTATATCCAACGTAGAATCTGCTTCTGCTCGACATCTCAAAAATAATTGTGACCCAATTGTATAGTTTTCTGTCTCCGCTGGCAGTTCTACTAAAGTTGGACCTTGAAGTACTAAAAGTCTGCCAGAACTTTCGTCGCTTCCAAGACTATTTCTCGCCATGCATGTGTATATTCCTTGATCCTCAGTTGACACTGGATTGATAAATAAACTCCCATTTGGAAGTAGTCTACGTCGTCCCCCTGTCCCAATAATGTTTCCATCTTTGCGCCAAACAAACTGTGGACGCGGAGCTGCTTCTGGTTCACATTTTATAGTCACGTTTCCATTTACAGCTCCTAATGTCTCCGTAGTCAAGGGTCTTTTTTTAAAGTTTGGTCTTATTGCTTTACAAATGAAAAAGTTAATATTATTTAACATCTATAAAATTATTATGCATGACTTACTCAGTACTCGAAGTTGGCCTGTTGAAAAACGAGCAGTTAGAGAATTATTAGCACGACATTGATACATCCCAGCATCAAACTCAGGGTCAAGATTATTAATAGTGAGAATATTGTCTTGAATAAAATATCTTCCTTGGTGATCCCTATCTAATGTGTCCATGCTTAAAAGTTTTGCATTTTTGTACCATTGGTAGGAGACATCTGGGATACCAAAAGCCTCACAGGTCCAAGTCAATTTGTCACCTTTATCCATATGCCGGTTACCCAATGGGATGGTATAATTTGGCGCAGCTAAACCACAACAAACTCAATGAGCCAGTCCTGAGACTGATAATGAATTTTTCTTATTACCTTGAATGCTGAGTGTAACACTGTCATTTGTGGATAATCGGTTATTGGCAGCATGACATTCGTACTCTCCTTGATCTTCTATTCGAACTTTAGGTATAGTGAGTACACGATTGTAGTTGGAAAGTACTGCACCCCTGGGAAGAGGAGCACCTTTACGTGTCCAGTTATAAGATGGCACAGGGCTGTTAGAAAAATTGGCCAATAAAATCTTGTAGGAGATAAATAATGAAATCACAACTTACTATCCAAAAGCGACACATTCAAGACGGACCTCTTCCCCTGCAGTTGGAGATTCAGGAAATGCTTTGGGAAAGTTATTTGGAAATTTCAATTGTTGGTAATTAGCTGTAAAAAAAAAATAAAGTATTGAGTGAATTGTCGTTAGCAAAACAGCAACAATTTACCATCTGACTTAACATCTAAGCCGAAAGTGGGCCCTGTTCTTCCGTTGCTAGAAACTGTACTTTGAACATGGCAAATATAGTCGTCTCTGTCACTAATTTCAACTGAGGAAATGTAGAGATTCCCATCATAAGAAACAAAAACTCGTTTATCCTCTTCGACAAAATTTGGAAAGTATCTTCGTGACCACGAGAAAAGAACACCTAAGAATCAGAAAAAGAATAATCATTCATTGAGCCTTCATTTCAGAATTTGAAATACTAACCTGGAAAACTGTTGGGAGGATCACAGAAAATAGCTTTGCCCCAATGTTGATTTGCTATTTCTACGGAACGAGTAGTGATAAATTCACCAATGAATCCGAATGAAATTGAGACAGTTTCAGAAATAACAGATCCAAAGGGATTTGAAGCCACGCAATGGTAACTTCCACGGTCATCCAATTGATTGGGTGTATCGATAATAAGCATCCCTCCACTAATTGTATATCTTGGATTCATGAGGGGATCCAAATGACGAGCCATTAGTGTATGGTTAACATATTCTTCTTTGTACCAATTGTAAGTTGGTGCAGGCCAACCGGCTGCTAGACAGCTATTTTATAGTTAAAAATTAACTTTTAATTCTTGAATTATACTAATTTTTGGTTGTCATACCTTAGTGACACGTATGAGTTAAGAATATTCCTGGAAAGGTCAAATACTGTGTCTGTTGGTTCTTGGATAAAATAGGGTCCTCTGGGAACTTTCGTAGGATCGTCTACATCTATACCATATTCAAAGTCCCTGTCTTCTACGCTCTTGTCAATATAAGGTACTTGTGCCAATGGAATTTCGCAAATGTAAAGGTTTAAATCTGTTCCTGAGACCTTCAATAGCCCCCAAACTTTTCTTCTTTCAGAGTAACTGGAAAACATAAAGATTTTTACAAAATTATATTGACTGAGTTACGAATGCCAAATAAAATCCTGTTTTTGTAAAAACGAACCTGTAGGCTAAGTGATTATAATAAATGTGAGAAGGCACTGAAGGCTGATCTTGAAGAAACGCTTGATCTAATGTAGTAGATCCATCTGCATTGACCCAACTTCCTGGGGAAGTTTGTCTTCCTGAAACATACCACTCACGGTGCTGTGGATCGATTGATGTAAGTTTACGACCAATCCACACATGTTCTTCCAACGAATTAACACTTAGGAGATCAGCACCGTTTCCGTAAGCCTGAAAATTGAATAAAATATTATAATATTTCTGATTTTCAGTATATTATTATTTTTAATTACAAGGCAGTTTCTTTTAGCATCTTCCCAGTTGTTGATCAGGGATCGGACAAATCTGTAACAACTTTCACGAAACGTATCCCAACCTTGAGGACATTCTTTCTTTTCGTCTGGACTTACAAACTGGAATCCATCACTAAAATCTTGTCGTGGAGTTTGATTAAGTATTCCGAAAGTATTTCGTGGAGGGCTTATAGTGACAAAAGGATTTGGTTGTCGTTGAGTTATTGGAGGAAATGGATTAAAATCTCGTGAACCTCCAATATTGTTGTTTAAATCACGATTTGTTCCAAAATTTAGATTGTTAAAATTATTTGAATCACGAGAAGTTGATCCGAAATTTGGGTTTCCAATATTATTTATTTCCCGTGATGTTCCAAATGGATTTCCAAAGGGATCGTCTCTTTGAGTAGATGAAAGCCCAAATAGGATTGATATACAGCATATTAGCAAGTATTTCTTTAAGTACAAAGCCGGCATTCTGTAATGAAAAATTGTTTTATTACAATTGGAATTTTCTTGCATTATTGCAATTAAAAAATTAATTATGGAAATGCTATTCAGTCTATCAAGGGCAAGGGCACCTGTTACTGTGTTACACCATTCAGCATAGTAAAACATAATAAATACAAGTCTCCTATCCTTATTGGCTGGCATTGAAATGATATTTTCCAATTTAACACCAGAAACATTAAATGCAGTGCGATCTTGAAAGAATTTAGCAGATCTGCTAAATTATCTATAATGTTTTAATTTTAATAAGTTACTGTCTGGATTATTGCAAACTCATCTCATATAGCTAAGAAATGACTGGAAATATTCTTCAATACTGGAAAAAGAACTCAACATGCAATAATTACAGAAGAAATTATTTTCAAGTTAGCTTGTGTTGTGAAGCGGCTCAATATTTATTTACATTCTATTTTATCCTCATTAATTTTAATATTATTAGGAGGAACTCCTTGCTATCCAGACTGGATTGACTAAAGCTGAGGCAGAATTAGCCAATAGTGAACGTTTGTTTTGTAGGAACCATGTCAGGACTCAGGAGCATGAAGAAGCAACTGAAGAATTACAACAAGCCAAAACTAAACTTAAACAACCACAGAAACAGAAGATGCTGAATTCAAAAGTGAAGCAGACAAATAATTTTGACAAACCTGTGACAGCGATAAATACGAAGTAGCACTTGTACAGGACGGATCATTTGAACATTAATTAAAACTTATGGAATTTCAATTTGCTACCATTATCATTATTGGGAAGATGACTCCAAATCCAAATCCAAACACATGATTTCCTCCAATCCCACTAACCTAAAATAAAGTGAATCCGTCACATAGAAAATAAATTAACTCTTAATCAGTATTTATCTTTGAATGACTTACCTTTTTTAATCTTAAAAGTGAAAGTATTGATATTAAATTACTGAAAAGAAAGTGAAAAGCCACACCTAAAAAATCACCTGTCTTGTTTTTGTGTCTGTTTGTATACGATTCGGTGAGATGAGTCAGGAATCCGGACTTTTGGAGTTGGATCTTGGATCTTGAGGGTAGGGACAGGACAGGGAGGGAACGCAACAATGCATCCAACAACAGAGTATGATGGTGATGGTTCTTGTATTTTTTACAATTGCGTAATGAACGTGAAAAGCAGGTGCTTCTTCTGGAACAATTAACTTATTTTCCTAAAAATCAAATGCTATTCTTTTTAAAAAGTCAAATCGCATCTTTTTAGTAAATTCATAATTTAAAATAATTAATGGGAAATTAATAATTGTTGTTAAATTGGGCTTTAAGGTAATGGCTATTCTTAAAAAGAAGCTGTTTCTTTATTGAAATTTTAATTTTAATTAAAAGATTCAAATTTTTATTGATCTATTCACAATTAATCTTCATTATTCAATAAAGAACTCGATAATGTAAATACCTCCACAAAAATGTTGGACAAATCATGACTTTTAAATATATTTAAAATAAAACAAAGAATATTTAATAACTACATAAATATTTGTAATTAACTAATTTAAAAATAATGAAATATTTCTTTAATAATGTTTTTTGGTAACACTTTCTAAAGCAAACGAAATTTTTAGAGCTTCCTCCATGTTTTTCTTGAAAAAATATGAATAACAAAGCAAGTTGCTTTACGGGATATTTTCTAATTTCTGGTTCAAAATATATTTCTTGGCAAATGTTAAAAACAAAGGAGTCCTTTATAAAAACAAGACCTTTTCCACTTAAAAAAGGCACTCCTTAAAAGTGTAATTTAATCTCTGAAAGAAAGGGATTGTAAAATAAATATGGGTTTAAAGGTCAAGAAAGTACCAAAACTTCAATTTACAAAAACACAAAATAATTTTTATAACAATATTGATATTGTTTATTTAAAAAACATTTGGTAATGGCGTCTCTTCCAAAACACTTGAAATCTTTAACCATTCCGTTTACGTAATTAATTCTGAGAAATACATCTTAAGCATTTTCTATTTAAAGCTATAAATTTGTTTAAATCCTGTTAATAATCCGCTTATAAATGGTCTATTATGGTTTAACTGTTATTTTTGTTATAAACTAAATTATTAATTTTAAGCAATTTTAGTATAACCATAATCGGATTTTCTTCTACTACGTTGATTATTAGCCTTTCGGGATTATGTAAAGTAAATAAATGAGCACTTGGGAAATTAATTTTTGGTAAAGAAAATATGATGCCAAGAAGAAAAGTTGTGAATAAGATCTTAAGGTGGAAATCATTGGATTTCTTGTTACTAAGTTACAAGAATACTTTCTAAATCTTAGTTTTATTTTTCTCATTCATACAATTTAATGAAAAAGCGTAAATAAAATTGAAACGCGTGTAAATAGAATCGCTTCTGAGAAATATTTGTCCCCTTCTATAATTCCTTGTGTTGTATTCACATTTTTTGAGGCTGGCGTTGATGTATTGGAAGTTAATGCTTTGGACCTAAAAACCCCTACCCTACTCATAATGTGTGCCCCTGGGTTTCTTAACTTAAAAACCATTCCGTAGATTCTTTTCTGCGCACTCCCAAAATATAATGAAACTAAAATAAATACAAATACTATATTCCCCTTCACTTTTGTTAGATACTCATGGAGTGTTTGTTAATATTGCTTCTGGTACAGAGAAAACTACTGAAATAGTAAAATGTTCTTTGTACTTATTAACAGTGTCTAAAAATTTCATTTATACAATTTTGAATGTATAGATCAATAGATTTTATATTGTGAGTTATCAATCCAAGATCCTGCCTAAAATCTACTCTTCAAAGAATCGAAAAAATATATGTATATACACATTTAGTTTAATTGACAACTAAAGAAAATTGTAATATAAAGCAGCTAACATTCAATATATGAAGCTAAATTAATTGGCAAAGGAACATTGTAAACCGAAGGAATCTCAGATATATTTTTAAAGCGAGGAACAATCAAAGTAATTTATAATGTAATATGTTTAATTTTAAAAAATGGAAGTATAAGCAGAAGTGTATGATAATGAAATCTAAGCTATTAAAACAATTACAATGTAACCACAGACATCACTTCCATTGGACTGAATAACCATGGATTTATCAATTAAAATGTTCCAACGAATTATAATTTATATTCTTCTTTGCAATGTTATATTTGAAACCGAATCAGCAGTAGCTGATAAATTCGTATGTGTCCCTGGATTATTAACGAGAGGAGGTAAGCATAAACAATTCATTTATTTAGGATAATTAAAGTGTTTATCTTTTGAATTTAAATTAAAATCCTATTTTAACTCTTCTAAGAATTTAATTTAGACAATGAGTATCAAGTTTAATTTTGGTGAACTATAAACATTCTTTTTCTGATAAAATGTATTTCCATTGAATTTTGAATACTAAGAATGTAACTGGAGTAGCCGTTATTATATTCATTGTATATATTAATATTTACTTCCAATTATAGTAATCACATAAACAGAATTAAAAAACCATTCTTGCAAAGAAAAAATGAATTATTTTAATAGAAACCTTGAACTTCTGTATTCAATTCTTATAGCACATGAATCCAATTTATTTTACCTTTTTATGCGAAACTATAAAGATCACTTAGGAACGAATCTAATCCGTTGGTTGGTGGTTTGCTGAGCGCATTATGATAGATAGAATCAAATTAGCTTTGCATTCCAAATTTTTAATTTAATAAAGCAGCATATAAGTAGAGATCACTTAAATTTCCTTGGCTGTTTTTCTGATAAAGAAGCTTCCGTTTCCTTTTTAAGTTCAAGGGACTTCCTTAGAAGAAATCGTGTTAAAACAGAAGCTATTTATTGTTCAAACGAATATTAGAAAGGAGTTAATTAACTTAAAAATGTTCCAGGGGATGAGGGATCTATTGTGAAACTATCCTAACTAAAATATTTATTTGTTACTAAAAATGTTTACGCAAAGTTTATTATGCTTTGAATAAGTTATTAATTTCTAGGATATCAAGAAACATATAATGAGATTTATGGGGTAAATGAATGATAAACAGTTTTATATCCACTGATTGATTATGAATGCGATGTGTACACATAAAGTGGAGATTATTATTGAATTATTAAAATTCACTTTCATGTATTAGTGTATGTGTAAGTGTAACCCAATTAAATCTCCTGAAAATGAGGAACATCTAACAAAGTTTTCCGTTAGTTACATTCGAGCATGAAAATTAATTTTCTTTACGAATTGATACAAATAACATTAATACTTACATTGACACAGTAAACTTCATCATTGAAGAGCATTAAGCATGAATTATTTTCAACGAGCGTAAAAATTAAGAAAACCTGGCCGCGTCCCAAAACTTAAGGATTATGATTTTCATTAGAATTGTTATAAGTAAGTGAGAAGAAATGGGAATAGCTAGAATAATTTTATTTTAAAATAAATGAAAATGGATTCTTCTGAATTCATCGAACTTATTTCCGAGTAATAATAATGTTGTAAGCCTTTCACAAAAATGTTTTTACCCAGATTCATATTCATTCATTTTGCATTAGCCAGATTTGACTCATTGACGAGAAGAAAAGAAAGTCAAGCATAATATTTTAATGCCTGAATAAACCGCTGTTTATTTTAATAAGGTTAAATAAGTTAATGCTACCAATTAAATGATTCTGAATTCAGAATGCTTGAAAACTGAAGAGAGTTTGTCACTCTTATTTATGGATATTATTGCAAATGTATTAAAACGTATTAAAGATCATGTTCTATTTGATGTTTTTGTTACATTTGATCCTATTTCAACATAATTATAATTGTAATATGGGGAGGCATATAGGATTAATCCAATTTTAATTACCTATGGTTTCATTTACAAAGGACTCATTAATTAATTAACACATTCGCTTCTACTCTTCTTCTCTCTTCCAGTATAATTGACTGGAAATACAAAACAAACACGGGATATATTTTTATCCAGTTCATGCTTATTCTCAGTAAAAAGTTTATTTATAAGTATATATTCCTTTTTAAAAAAATCCTAAGACCGAATTAAGCTTGTTTATGCAGTACGGAAAATAGAAATCCAAAGAATTTGAGAAATGATATAATTTTAGAAAATTAAAAAAATACATTTTTTAAGAAAATTAAATTGCTATGTAATAACCAGGTTCAATTAAATTAATTAAATTAATTTATATATAAAGAATACAACATATTTAGTAAATACCAAGTATTTTATTTCTAAGCATAACAGTTTAGCTTGAACAAGGAAAAGAGTACAATGGCGAAGAAATTTAATTAAATATTTGTCATTTTGCTAAGATTGTTTTTTGTTCGGAAGTTGTTTCATTCAATGAATTGAATTGCTTAAATTAATGAGGTTTGAGTTAATATAATGGAAAAGTTTTTGAAAGTGAATTTACACTTTTACTTTATCAAATATTGATTTTTTAAAAAAAAAAGCTCACGTTAAGAATAAGATTATTTATTATAATGAAAGAGATTTTGTTACTTCTCAAAGACATTTTTTCTATGATTTGATTCAAAACAACTTCTTTGTATAATCTCTTTTTACACATAATTTTAAACAATTATCATCTAATAACTTAAAATGATGTTTTTCAGAATTGAATTGGTATTGAAAGGTGTTAGTTAGGAGTTTATTGTAGAGTAATGTAAACTTTTAAAATTATTTTGGGAGTCTTGAATTTAAGAATGATATAAAAGTGAAGCATATTAGAAGAGTTTTTTATATGAAGGATAATTTAATTATTAGTTATGGCAAAATAATACATTATTATTTTATTTCAGCAACATCACCAAAAGGAGACATAATGTTGGAGGAAGGTGACACACTGGAACTGAACTGCACAATAGACCTATCCAATCCAGATGTTCGAGGTCGTACATCCAAGCACATTCGATTCAGTGTAGGCAAGCATGAGATCCAAGACGACCTTCTACAAACAACTATTCTGGATAACTCCACGGCTATGCTACGTGTAAAAAATATGAATGTTTCCACTCCAGTAATAAACTGTTTTCTTTCGGATCCAGAGACGCATATTTGTCAAAATCAAGTAGATGTTGGATGTAAGTAAATTAAATATTGATTTATTTTCTCCAATTATATTTCTTCTAATTAATGACATTCCTAATATGATGCTATTCTATTAATTAACATAGATACTCCACAACCTGTTGAGAATTTAAAATGTGTTGCAAGAAACTGGGCAAGTCTAAACTGTACTTGGAATAAACCTCGAAACAATATTTTAACAACGTACAACATCAGCTATAGGTAAATAAAGTAGAATGTAATTGGAAACTAAACACATAATTCAACTAATTGGTTCTTTCCTATTAGTTTTCGAGATTACTTGATGGATTGCCCTCTAAAAATTTCTATAAACAAAACTACGGAGTCTTGTGAATGGAATGGAAGAACCGAGCCACATTATCGTCAAAATATGAAAATCATTACAATAGTCATGACAGGGGTCAACTACCTAATACCAAAAGGAGTCCGTTGGAAATATGAATTCCACAATTGGGAAATCGGTAAAGAAAATTTTAAATTAGGCTTTAATTACATTATAATTTGTGTTTGATGGAAATTTTAGTGATTCCATCAAAACCGGAAAGGCTTACAGTTGAAGCGTTTTCACCACATGAAATAAAAGTTAGATGGTCCTTTCTCAACTTTCAACTTTTTACTCCTGGCCTTGACCACCGTGTAACAATCTGTCCAATTGATCCTATTATACATGACTGCTCTATAACAGTAAGTTACTGTAAAATTTGAGTTAATATAAAATTGCTTAATCAATTTCTTTTTCTATTCTTAGGAATTCAAATCAAATCATGTTGCTAACATGAGTCGTCAATTCATGGTTCCATACGCCTATACGGAATATTCTGTAGAGGTTGTCATGAAATCTCAACGTGCTAATAATACACCAGAATTCTGGTCGTTACCTGCCATACATCCTTCAATAAGGACTCTATCTAAACGTAAGGGTGTAATTTAAAGTAATTTTCTTTACAAAAGAATTTTATTCTGATCATTAATTTAAAGCATTTTACTTATTACTGTAACGAGTTTGACATTGTCATAATATATCATAAATATTCCTAACCAAATTAATCTAAAAACAAACTCATACTGCAAAATAATTATTATTAAAAAGTATAATATCAATTTTCATTTTATTATTAATCACAGTAACTTATGACAATGAATTCATTCAGAGTCAATGAGAGAAAGTCATTTTAATGTGACAATTTTAGCAAAATGAATAAAGCGCTGTAATAGTGAAAAGTTCAGTTGATAACTTTTCTTTTTATCCCTATATTTAGTTTTAAGTCATACTGTGTGAGCTTATACGCTCGTCAACTCACAATATAATATTGTTGTGATGTTTATTGATTTGAGGCTTAATAATATTTACAGAACCGGAATTTTCTCCCAGGACGGGGATTGGAACGTTTGAAGTATTTAATAAGTATCAGCTAAGGGATGTGACAGTATATTGGGAAAGAATCCCTTATTTTAAACACAATGGGTCCACCTTTCACTATGAGTTCACGGTTTTTGAGGATAATACACAACGAAGGTAATTTGACGTGTAATTCTATTCGTATTCTTTATTTTTATTTCAACAATCCAGTTTCATCTCCATTACAAATAATCTATTATTTCTAGGGAATTCAAATTGTACGAAGGAAAGGACTATGTGTTTTTTGGAAACCTAAGCCTCAATTCTTACAGATTCGACATTCGTTCTGTTAATTCTGAAGGAAAAAGTCCAAAAAGTTCTACAGTTTTTCTTCAAAGCAGCAAAGAAAGTAAGTAAATCCGAAAGTGAAAGATGATGTAAAAAGATGTGACGCAGAAAAACAACAGCAACGTGAGTGTTTCTTCTACCCTTGCTTTAGAATCTTTGCCGTTGCCCTTTGTGTTTTATTTGTTGACTAGAGGAAGTCTGTCACAGTCAGTATCTTTAGACGTAAATAATTTCCAATGCAAGCGCTTTACAAAAATTACCTTAAAAAATTGATCCTTGGAGAAAGCGAAAGTTAGAAAGTAAAAGCATGTTTTTATCCCTCAAGGGATAAATAAATAATTCACAAATCCTGAAATCTTAAATAACTCAGTTACCTTCAAGGTACCGCCAGAAAACCTAAAACTATACACGCGAATCAAAATTATATTTGACGTCTTTAATGCATTTCAGCTCGACCAACATGACATTAATAAGAACGAAAGTAAACTTTCATTTGTTTTGTCATAACCTCATGCACTTTCACCATGAAAAGCGAATAAGTTTTCAATTTGAATTTTCATCGTTCATTAATTTTTTTAGTAACTAAATTTTATTTTAATAGGAATTGAATTTAAATTAAATTAAAGAAAACATGAACAATGAGTTAGTTGTTAGTAATAAGTCTTATGATTTTAAGCATCTAGTACAACGTAAAATCGCATTGTTTGCAGATCGCGAGGAAACTTTTTAAGTGTACGAATTACATATCACAATACTATTTTCTATAATTCAAGGAAAATGTGGCTTTAATAATTTGTTGTGAAGGGCAAAGGGTTGTTATTTTACTAATGGAAGAAATAAAGTAACCTTCCTTATCAAATGTCACTCTTGATTTACTTGAACTTCCTTGGAGTTTCAAGTATTCTTTCTTTCAATTTTGAGTCAGATTTCGATTTCCGTATAATTCAATAGTTTCAAAAAGAAACTTTCTTTAAAAAAATCCAACGAATTGTGAAGCCAAACTCATTTGAAGTTAATTTACTCAATTTTCAATTTTCAGTACCGAGGGATCCTCAGAGTGTGTCCAAAGTAGATTATACGAATGGAACTTTTGAAATCTCTTGGCGACATCCACCTCACTCTCAATTACATCAAGAAGTCACTTCATATACAGTCTACCGCTGCCGAGGAATGAAACTACAATGCGATGTAATTTTATATTTTTAAATACAGTATTTTATTTTTATTTTTATTGAATTTTGTTAAAGGAACTCTTGGAATGGATTGATATTAATCCGTGGGAAACTCATTATGTTTTCCATGGTCTGGAACCAATTGGAGCTCATATATTTGCAGTATCTGCAAATACTAAAAAAGATAGTAGTGGGATGGTCGTTGCAACTTGTGAACTTGTCTACAACAAAAGTAAGTTACAAGGATATATCGATTTAAGAGTTATAACTTAAATTAATTTAATTTGGATTCAGTCCCTGGAAAGATAAAAGATGTGAGCGTTCTAAGCTCTGCTGCAAATTCCGTAGAGATAAAATGGGGATTGGATTGTTCTTTCAAACCAGGCTTGGTCCAAGCTTTTCGTATAAACTATTGCGAGATGGATGATGGGAAGGAATCATGTAAAAGTAAGATTAACACAAATCCTCTATATATCAATTTGTGCTCATTTAAATTATAATTCTTCATAGATCCGTCACAGAAAATAGAACATTTAGTTGCTGGAAATTTGACCAGCGTAAGTCTTGCTAACCTTGAACCCTTTACTAGTTATTTAGTATGGGTATCAATGGTTACAAGAGGAGGAGAGAGTCAAACTAGTGATCCGATTTTAGTGAATACAATTGAAGCAGGTAAGATCTTGGGAATTTGATCCTTCTATCTAAAAGGAAATCATTATTCCTATTTTTTGTTCCTTTTGTTTATTTTTTATATTTCTTTAGCTCCAAGAGACCCACCTCGAATTACCACAATTACTACTACAAATACCACAGCTACACTTGGAATCCAACTTCCAATTAAAACTAATGGTGTGATACGAAAATATGAAATATTATACGATACTTTGGATCCTGTGACTCTAAAAAATGGAATTGAATTCGTTAAACCTAAGAATTTGACAATGGGTGAAGACAACATCTACTATGTACGTATCCTTTTTTTGAAAATCTTGTCTGGAATATTTTAATTAGATAATTGTTTTCTTTAAACAGTACAACTTGACACGATTGGAAACTAACACAAATTACTCTGTGCGGATAACAGCGTGTACAGTATCATGCTCCAATGTTTCAGATCCAACGTTTGTTCAAACAAAATATGGATGTAAGTTTTAAACGTAAGGAATGTTTAGCGTAACTTGAAATTTTTGTTTTATTATTTCAGATACTAAAATTACTGCTATTCCTGCATTGACGTATGATAATGGAAAAATAAACATAAGTTGGACGTCGCCTAAGCACTTGGGTGGACCTATACAATACTTTGAACTCCTCGTAAGAAAAAATGGGGAAGACGAAAGTTTAAGACAAGTTGGATACGATTACGGTAAACTTTAGTTCAAAAACTATAAAATGATAAAACTTTAAATCCTAAATTCTGCAAACTTATATTTTAGGAAAAAAATCGTACTTGGATAATATTGATCTGAAATGTGAAGCTAATACAAATGTAACTGCGCGTGTCCGAGCTATTAGTATTATAGATGAGGCTGTATTATTCGGTGACTGGAGTCCAGAAGGTTCTTTCAATTGTTATGGTATGTAGCAATTATAAAAAATAATTAATTACAAATAAATAATCCTCAATGTTTTTATATATTTTAGGAAATGAAGTATGGTTTCTTTGGATTTTAATTGTGATCGCCTGTTTAATTGCTTTCACAATGCTTACATTAGTCTCAGTCAAGTATGTTTAATTATACATTAAATTTAATAATATCACTATAAATACTCTACATTTTATATAGATGTTGGAGAAAGATAAAAACAATGGATGCACTAGTCCCAATCCCACCTCCAGGAATGGAGCAGTTACACCTGAATGGATTCTCTGAGCGACCTGTAAAAAGAATGCGACAAAACTCAGAAGGTGAAACCACTTCCTTTGGGAATGGAAATCTAATTTGTCGTGAAAGTCCGAATTTTCGGGATGAAACCAAAGACTTTATGTCCTCTGACAGTAAAGAAGTAAGTTGTCTGTTTCTCATACAATACAATTTGGGATTTATGCATTGGGGACTTAATCACTTCACTATCAATCACACATGTAGAAAATCACATTTGTAAATTAGTTAAGTTTAAAATTCATTGTTACACTACGCAAAGCAACACCATAAGGGTTAAAATTATCACTAATACGTGTTTTTGCATACTTTCGAAGAATTTTGCTCTCACTTTACAACTTTATTGCTTCCACACTTTGCCAAGCCTTAGAAACTCGATTGGCGAATAGCTTCTTAAACTTATACTCGTTTGCTAAATTAAAAAGCTTTTCACTTTTGCATTTTCTATTAGATATCTATAATGTCAATTAAATTATTTTGTTGGAATTAATATTCCAAATTTTCCTATTCAAATTATATTTTTATCAGAATGATTCAAGAGGACAAGAAACAGCAAATGAGTTGGACATGAATGCTAAAAACAAAATATTGAGTAGTGGAATTGATGAAAATAACTCAAATATATCTGAAAATGATTCTCATCCAGCTTGGCTTTGGCAGTCCTCAACAATACCAAATGGAACATCAGTAATTGAAGGAGAATTACCTCCTAGTGACAATTCAAACGATCCCATGCAGTCTAGTCTCCCTGGCCAATCTCTTAATGTATGTTTGTCAATATTTTGTTTAATGTATGTTTATGTTACGATTTCTCCCATTTTCAGTAGAAGAAATTTTGAGATGCTCGCTCTTGCTAATTTTTAATTTTTCCTTTATGCGCTATAATCATTAATTTTCTTTTCTTTTAACAAAGCAGCTAAATCTGATTATGCAAATCTTTTATTTATGAAATTGACTTTTTAGGAGTTCATCCGGAAAATACATTATTTTGTGGCTAATTTTCTCTAAAAACATTATCATCATACAAATTCATAAGGTCAACGTCAACTCAAACTAAAAATAGAATTAAAAATTAATTGAATTTAATTATTAACTAAAGATAACAGTGTTTAACAGTGAAGTAAAAGTAGAGCAATGCTTTAAATCGATTGAATGAAACTATTTTTGTATAATGAACCCAGGAGTTAGGCTCTAGGAATTTTTGCAGCATTTGATCTAATTCAGTTTCTCGAATAGCAGTTGAATTTGCGAGAAATCCTTCTATCAAAAAAAATCCTAATTTAATTATTACATTTATTTAATTATTTTTTTCAAAATATTTTTTCCCTATTTTATAGAGTGATGAGCTTCTGCAGAAACGAATCTCACCAACACCTTCAAATCTTCTTATCTCTGACTCTTCTCAATGTTATTCCGGTGATGAAGATGACTTGGAACATTATCGTACCCTCCATTTTGAGAGGGATGAAGAAACTCCGTCCCATTACAATGGCGAATCGCATGACGTATCTCCAGCTCCTGCGCCTTTAAGCAACGGAGGTCATAGATATAGTAACAATTCAGTCAGTCCTAGCCAACACAATCCTACTCCTGCAACTAATGATTATGCTAATCAAAACACAAATCAACAAAATCTCAGCAATGGCTCTGTACCTTATAATCCTCCTCCAAATTCAGCTTATGTCAAGTGGACCTCTATAAAAACAGATCCAATCATCAATGGGAAGACGCCATACTGCCATGTCGGTATTCTAAACTTGAACAATGAGTAGCTAAAATTACTTAAGCTAAATCGTCCTACACTAATTTGATAATCAAAATACAATCAAGATAAAATTCAGCTAATTATTTTCTAGAATACCTTCACCCTAAAAGTGATGATAGACATTGAACTTTTAGAAATCGTTACCAAGCTTTTTCCTCTTATCTAGTAAATCCGTCTAAAGACTTAAACAAAGTACCTTAAGAAACTAGAAGAAAATTATGAATGCAAAGTATAAAGAAAAGGCTAACCCAGATAGACACTCAAAATATTTTCAATCAAATTTTATTTCTTTTAAATACAAAAATATCTGAACCTGAATTAGGATTCTGTTACAGTTTTTAGAGAACAGTGTGTGTTTAAAAGTCTGAATTTATCAAATGAAGAATGAAAATATATCGGAATTCCCAAATACAGGTTCCTCGGTTTTGCAGTTCCTTTTAATTTAATTAACAACGTAAGAAGGGAGTATTAGTTTAATTTTAAGCACCTTAAAAAACTAGCAGCTCTTGTTGCTTCATATATTTTGTGTGTGCTGGGAGAAGTCAAGTATCTCTTGAAGTGCCTGTAAATTACAGTTAAAAATTGTACTTGCAAAGTTGGAACAAAATAGCCTTCCCAGTCAAAAACGTCCTCATTATGCTAAGGATTGTACTCACCGATGAAACTTCCAATTAATTTAGACTTCTTTTTAATTTGAGTTACCTTAAGTTTATAAGTATATGTTTAAGCTGAGTTTATTTTTATTAATAGCCTAGTCATTTTTTAGCCAAAATTAATGCAAAATTTCTGAAAATGAAAATTATAGCTTCCGAATTTATTAAAAGCAAAAACATGTTTTAATGAGGTTACACGTTTGTGAGAAAATTTATGTCACAATTTATTAACTTAATTAACGAAAAAGTTAAGAATACAAAGACTTATTTGAATATGAAATTAAAACCATGTCAAAATTGTTGGTAAAAGCATAAACGGAAAGCAAATGCCTTTAAGATTCTGTTTAAGACTTAAACTGAATTCTTCCGACAACGATCTCTGAAATTGAATTGTTATAAATGTTACCACCTAACTTAATTATAATTTTACTCCGTAGCAGCTTTTACAGAAACAGTTATATAAAATTCATTATTAAGATGAATACAAAGTATTTAAAAATATCATTTTGTGTAACATTGACAATGCAATTTAAGATAATTTTTGTTAATACTAATTATTAATATAATAGTAGCATTATTATAATTGGAAGTCATTTATTTTCAACAAATATTGGCTCAATTCCCAACTTTGAATATAGCTGTGCAGGAATTCTTGTCAGAATGGCCTCAAAGTTGTATGGACATTTTCGGGAGCGACCGCTTCACAGAAAACTGAGAAGAGATGGAGGAGAAAAAGCATCCTCAATGGGTTTCTTATGGAAGAGGAAAGAATCTGGGGTTCCCATGCTCTTTTCATTACCATAAGAAATTCATAAGGAAAATTCTGTGCAAAATGTTCACAGAAGAAAACAAGCCCTGTAGCTGAACACAACTGTGTAGTGGTAAACAGAAATTGCAACCAATCAGAGCCCGCCGATTTCTGTTTAGCACACAGAATCTCTCAGTACTGTGAAGAAGCGCGTAAAAAGTGCGTTTCACACTTCTGTTCACTCAACTATTCAAAGTCGGGAATTGAGCCATTATTTTATTGTTTATGAATTTTTCATTCATAGTTTTTAAATTAGGAAAGTTGTCAAAGTCGAGACAACAAGTGCCGTTTTGCGTCTACCGTAAAAGTGCGTAAAAATTCATTCATAAAAATCTCGTGACGTCATTTTAGTAAAATTCCTGTCTGGACTTCTAGACAGCTTGACGCCAGATATTTCAGAGTTCTGCGCCACATAGGTATAGTTTTTGTCATAAAATTGAAATTTTGATACTTTGGATTCTTTTTTAGCATGTACTGAAATTGACGAAAAACGTCTTCTGAAATGATTATTTTCACTTACGTAAAGGGCCGTCCCGTCCATATTAATCTAATAATGATAATATTAATATATTAATTTTAAATGTATATTGTAATTTAATGTACAGTAGCTCCAATGGGCGACAGGAATCGAGCAACTCGCGGATCAACTCCATTCTTCTCTTCCAAGCATCTTATAGTAATTGGTAATGTTGCTGAACTAAAGTAATGTTATTTTATTAATGTTTCTTTAAAAAGAAAATGACCCAGAAAAGTCACATACCTTGATGCTGTTCCAAACGCTGTCGCAATTGCTTGTGTCATATTCAACATAAAACGAAAGGGAAGTCTCCGACAAGCGATTGCAAAAATAAGTGGTAGAACAATAAAGCCATGAATAAAGAGTCCAGCAACTACTGTGCCGAAATAGTATCCCAAGTTTGCAAAAACTTGCGCAAGATTCTTCTGTTCAATCAGTTGTCCAGCGATAAGAAAACAAACTCCAACAGGTGAAAGCCTAAGGTAAACAATGAAGTTTCTATTTCACCTTTGCTTCTTTAAGTATTTTGTACCATACGACCCAGTTTGTAATTATCATCATGGCTGCTGACAAGCTCGAAAAGAAATCCAGGAGTGGTTTACCATCTTCTTTCATTATTCCAAGACAAATTCCAAGGACAGTGGCGAAGACGACGAGACCCAAAATATTTGTACCCCTGGTATACTCTGAGGTCATTTTCCAATCATACATTGCTATATTTATAAGTTGATATAAATCATGATACTTTTTAATGAAGTATAAACTTACAAATATTGTCCTTTCCAGGGTATATTAATTTGGTTCGATACTGTTCTACACTCGCCTCGATCAAATTAGGTGGAAACATATTTCTTATAAGATCCATCAAAGTGTCCGGAGTTGTGACATTCCGTGACTCTTGTTTGTCTATTTCCGATTTCTCACTGCCTTTTCCAGGTTGAATAGTTGTAACCAGGACGATTCCAAGAATTACAGCACATAAAGTTGTAAAGAGGTAAAAAACAATAGCTCGTATTCCAATTCG